>OY754979.1:9172090-9387133 GCA_963576475.1 Molanna angustata | reverse complement strand
GTTGGTTAGGTATCTGACTACTGATCCAAGGGTCCCAGATTCGATTCCCGGTGGAGATACAGTTTTTAATTGTGTTTTAAGTCTGGCTCTGTGAGACGATTAATACCATAAGCAGATCGTAAGTCTCCAGAATGTGGCAGCTTGTTATTGGTGCATGTTAAATAATTATTTGACATTGTACCTGTTAGTTGCCCGTGAAGCTACATAAAATAAAAAGTTATAATATAATATTATGCTGATTAATTATTTAAATGTTTTATCAAATGACAGAACGAACGCGTATAATATCTGTCAAATGACAAATGTCAACCACGGTAGACGGTGCTGCCAGGACTTAAATTTTTAGATATTATTGGAGAGTTGCACGAAAAAAATATGAATCCTTATGAAGAAGGGGTTGAACTTAACATTGTTTTTACTCCTCACTACCCCAAGGGGATTTATGAATTCGCAATTTTTAAAGTAATTTTTTATTGCAGATTATCAACTAGTATCATGCTGGGATTGCATTCTGAAAGTTTTATCACAATGTATCTGTGTGTGTGTGTGCTGTGTACTATAATATACTACGTACGGCGTGTTTATTCTAGATTATCGATTATAGACTAAAGTGCTCATTCGATTATTTTCAAATTTTGCAAATTTGTATATCAAAAACTCGCATAGACCTCATTAGATTTTGAAGGATATCTGAATAGTGGTTTTCATTTTTTTTAACTGTCAAATATTTCAAAGTGACTCCCATGCTCAGGAAACTCGAAATTTGTTATTTTTATTTTCAAATTGCTAAAAGGGCACATCACTTAAATAAAATGTCATTAATAAATATCAATTTTTCATAATAATATATTTAAATAATAAAAGAATTAAACTCACTAATTTCATAAAATTGCCGAAAACTTTCTATAGAAACTTTGAATACTCTATAGTGACTTGTTAGTGAGGAGTTTAGCGTTGGCCACAACCCACTCGTTTTATTATTTATTTTCAAATTGCTAAAAAGGCACATCACTTTAATAAAATGTCATTGAATAATTATCATGTTTTTATAATAAAATATTTTAATCAAAAATAATTGAACAAACTCATGTCATGAAAATACTGAAATTTTTTTATACAAAATTTGAATACTTTGTGGAGTGACTTGGTAGTGAGGAGTATAGCTTTGACCACAACTCACACTTTTTATTTTGTCTATGCTTTTTGCTAACATTTTTAGCTCTATGTAATTACTTCTCCAGATATTGTAATTTATCAATTTAACTATCGTTTAGATGAAAAAAAAGTATGGTACTATGCTAAATTCAAAAAAATATAAAATATATTGTTTTTTATTTGGATAAAAACTTTTCGTTTTTTATCAAGATCAGTAGATAAATCAGTGAAATGAATATTTGTGAACAACTGTTTTTACATCAATCAGTTGAGCACTCTTAATATTGATCAGGCATGGGCAACCTTTGGATCATTAAGTCGTTAAAAAGAAATATTTTAATAGATATCGTATTAGTATTACGATTGTCTTGTGAAAAAGTATACGATTTCAGCAATGAACTTTAAAAATAGGTACTTCGTCAAAAATTGAATTAGTAACAAATATCTCATTTAACTGTGTAAAATGGTGTACGGAAGGAAAAAATAAATTTATAAAAAAATGCTTTGGAAGTATTTTTGATGAATTTTTTCGTAACTTGGCAACTGTTAGAACAATCTGTGGCAGAATACCTACACCAAATATATGGTATTTCTGTCACAAGTAAAAATCAACAAAAACAATTAGAAAGGGTAATGACTTCAAGTGTGACACTTTCACTTTTCTTTACAACAATAATGAAGTCTCCATACTGGCATACCCCTAAAGGTTTAAGGCGAATGTAGCCTCTAAGGTAATTTGGCCACTATGGTGTGTGTGCGCTAATACTATAGCTTGTAATACTATAGGTTGGTCGTGGTAACCAGAGGGATTACCAATGTAGCTGGTGGTAACCGGATGGGTTACCAATAAGGCAGGTGACCAATGTAGGTCAAATAAATAGGTTTGTAGTAACCAGAGAGGGTTACGGAATAAAGATAGATACCACAGTCAGGTTCTATATCTAGACTCCAGAAGGGAATTTTAAGTGTAGATATCCTGAATGAACTCTTTGTTGTGACGTGTTGGAAGAGAGGTCACCAGAACAGAATACTGTTCACTAAATAGAGTGCGAACTCTATTTAGTAAATATTTAAAGTTGCAACAAGTCACAATCAATTAGTTAGTGTATTTCACGGAGTGTGAAATACCTATACTTGCTCTAAAAGGAATTTAGGCAGGGTAGCGAAAGAGAAGAGATAAGAAATAAAAAACTGAATGAAAACTTCCAATTTTTATATTATCACGAACACAGAGTTTATATAAATGAATAATAATAATTATAATAACAATAACACACGCGAGTAGTACTTTATCGAGTCGATGTTTTCACGAGGAAGTTTGACAGGTAAAGAGATAATGGGTCATCTGTTGTCTTGTTTATATACCCCTATTGTTTTGGTAAATAGGGGTCGTTGTACTGTCGCATCGTAAACAACCTTTAGGGGTATGCCAGTATGGAGACTTCATTATTGTTGTAAAGAAAAGTGAAAGTGTCACACTTGAAGTCATTACCCTTTCTAATTGTTTTTATTGATTTTAACTTGTGACAGAAATACCATATATTTGATGTAGGTATTCTGCCACAAATATTTATATGATGACATATTTTATTTGTTAGGTATTCAGTACAACACGATAGGTATATATTTTTACTCCTCACTACCCCAAGGACATATAGTGGGGATTCGAATATTCGCAATTTTTAAGGCTATTTTTTTATCGCAGATTATCAACTAGTATCATGTATTCTGAAAGTTTTATCTCAATGTATCTGTGTGTGTATGCTGTGTAATATGTGCTATGTACGGCGTGTTTATCATCAATTATTAACTAAAGTACTCATTCGATTATTTTCAATTTTTGCAAATTTGTATGTCTAATACTCGCTTAGACTCCATTAGATTTTGAAGGATATCTGAGCAGTGCTTCTCATTTTTTTACTGTCAAATATTTCAAAGTGACCCCAAGCTCAGGAAACTCGAAATTTGTTTATTTTATTTTCAAATTGGTAAAATGCACATCACTTGCTTAAAATAGCTTTGAAGAATTATTATTTTTTCGTAATAAATTATTGAAATAAAAATATTTTTTATGAGGACACTGCGCTCTATAGTGGGCGGTAATACTCATGGATAGAGTCCGGAACGAGGATATAAGGAGGAGATGTGATGTAGACGACATCATCCGCTGGAGTAGAGGACGAAGGCGTCAATGGAGAGACAATGTCTAGAGAATGGGAGACAGTCGACTACCCAAAATTGTCTCCAAGAAAGTCCCGGAGGGTCGTAAAACAAGGGGGAGACCAGCAAAAAGATGGGAGTGAAAGCTGGACATCCAGATCACAAGAAGAAGAAGAAAATTTTACAAACTCATTTCATAAAAATGCATCCAAAATTTGAATACTTTGTAGAGTGACACGGTACTGAGGAGTACAGCATTGACTACAGCCCACTTGTTTTAGTATATTCTATGGGAAGGATCTTAGTAGGTATTCCTTCCTCGTTCTCATATTCAAAATCTCTCTCAGTCACTCAGTGCTATATCGTTATGTCAAGGCTTTATCGGAAGAACATAATTGGCGATGAAATTTGTAATTAATTAAAAAACATATTATTGTTGAGTAGGATATTTACAGCCCTAGAACAATTTATGATCAATTATGTACCTATGATAAACGATTTGTGATTCTCAAATACCTTTGTTTATTTTCAGTACGTAAAATCTTATAAATATATAAATAATGAAGAGATCCGATATGAGGTGAGCTCTTGGCAAGACTCCAGAGACTTCCGAGTAATAAATCTTTGTTTTTCGTGACATGTCTTTGTTTCCGATGCACGCTTCTCGCAGTCTTGATTCGTGTGTTTATTTCCTGTACTGGATTTACCTAAGACTGCACCGAGCCAAAAATCGAAATATTCTGAACCAAGCCAAGTATTTTGTTTTCTTCTGGTGCCATGTCAGGAACTCTTGTCATTGGCGATCACTCCAGCGAATCCTTCTCTGTCCAGTGCTGCCCGGAATATCTGCTCTACAGTTCTGAAGCCCGTCCGTTCCCTAATGTTAAGCAGCCAGGACATCTGTCTCTTTCCAGTCCCTCGATGACCTTATTTCTATCTCGCCCTCCAGTATTAATTGAAGCAAGTCGTTTTTTTCTCCCCTCATTATGTGACCAAGATATGCGATCTAGCGGACCTTTATTGTAGAAATGAATTGCCTGTTTGTCTGTCTTGACTCGAGACTTCTGAGTTTGTAACCAGATCTGTCTACGGGATTTTGAGCATTCAGCGACCAAGTCTCATAGCCATAGAACATCACAGACCACACATAACATTTCATCATCCTTTGTCTTAGGTCCATATTATTGTATTCCCTTACAAAAATAAAAGAAAAAAGCATCTTAATATTTATTTTATTTTATTTCATCTCACAGCTATCATAAATGGCTTAAAAATATTACACATATCAAAGCCAATTACAGAGATGTCTTAAATTATTTTAATAATAACGCAGAAAAAGTAAATTTGGTAGGTAGATATGCAATACACTTATGAATCGTGTTTAATTGTGCCAATACGGTCGCCACAATACTGTGATACTTAGAATGGTTAGGTTTTTTTTTGTCCTTTGGTCACTGTACTTTTAACGCACGGGTAGTCTATCTTATATTCAATGTTTGGTTAATATTCGATTTGTCTTGTTTTTCTTCTTCTTAGCCATATTGGATCCGTTGCTGGATTGAGGTCTCCTCTGAGCTTTTCAATTTGGTTCTGTCTTGAACTGCTTTAGGCCATCCATGACCCACATGCCGGACAATGTTATCTGTCGATTCGATCTGTATTTGGTAATACAATCTGTATTTGATAACAGTAAAATTGTAAAGAGCTTTAAACTATACTTATTGAAAGGTTTCCGACTTTCCGTGGCATACTGATTGATTGTTTGATTTCTGTGCGGTTCAATTGCCCGCAGAAGATTAATTTATTCAACATTATCCCTCATGCAATTCTTGCTTCTCTGGGCCGATAACACTTTGGTTGGAAGGTATTTCCATTTGGAATTATTAGATTGCAACTTGCTCAGGATGCAAGGAAGTGTTGATTATCATCATCATTATTTCTCTTCAATATCGCTTAATGCTGAGCATCGTCAGAATAGACGATGATGAATTCCATCGTGACGAAGCTCAGCACTTAGCGATACCGGTGAACGGGAGTCGCGTTTGCGAAAACAATTTAATAGAACGTAAAATTATGTATATATATTTTTTTTTTTTTCATAATTCTGGTAAATCATGTAGTTCTATCATGAAGTGACAGTCTCAAAGGATATTTTCAAAGGATATGTTGACTTAATTGTTTGTCGAACGACAGACAATTGTTCGGCAAGGATGGATTGAATTTATTATATAAAGTACTGAATGAACTTGGACATGATTACTTTTCTGTAGCTTACAAAATGCTCCCATGTTCTGTAAAGTTGAGATTTTTTTTTACTTTTGTTTAAATCATTTTAACAATAGAATTCTTGATCGGTTCGTGCACCTTTGGTTGGCCGTATCTGGTACAGAGTGTCCTTAATATTTACACGATATGTTGCGGTTATTTAGTTGGTTGTGTGTGCGTGTATGTGTGTGTGTGTGTGTGTGTGTGTGTAGTATCTATGTAGCTACAAGGTGTTATTTATAAATCTGGCATAAATATATCAAATTTAGATTCTTCTTCATATCATTCCTTTTCGTAAGATTTATTGCTCGAGGTTAATATCAGATTATTATGTGTAGATACAGACTAAGCTCAACATATGTATGTATATTGCGATAGTTTGTCAATAGCGAAACTCAAATTATTGATGAAACTCGTACGTTTCATCTGAATTATGTAGCATTTTAATATCATGATCCTTTTGCGTCATAATACTTAATGTAGGTAGGTACTTTAATCTTATTTGTGTCTACAATCTTCTTCTTTTTCGTCAATAGATGGCGTTACAATAAAGTACAATTGTGTTTCTGTTTATTTTCAAACGATCAGATTATCGTTTTTAAAATATATAGAACTTTTAAAAATTGGAATGATAGAGAACTCAATAAGAAGGCATGATTGGTGAACGTTGCGCAAGCGCATAAATTGATCACGTAAATCAGTCGATGACAGGTCGTAAGACCTGTAGGTGCCTAGAGTTCCTGGTTCTCCTATAATATTTCAACTTTGTCTCTGCCGAGATGTTAAAAGTTTGTCATAAGAGATAATTATTAATCATACTATTAATCGTAAAAACTCCGGATGTTGAAAAATATCACGGAAAATGATTTTGAATGCGATAGAGCGAGACATGACGTATAGGTACTTTGATTCTCTCTGTATATTATATTTATTTATTATTATTTATTTTTTTATAGATTTATTTCTTTTTATTATTATTATTTATTTATTTATGTATATAAATAATATATTTATGTTTTCCAATTTTATTCTTGTGTGTCAGACCAATTTTTAACATTTACTGAATGTTTCTTCAGTTCCTAAGTAATGGGAAAATAGATTATCTTTGTATGACGAAAAATGTTATCAATAACACGAATTAAAATAAAGTCTGTTTTTACTTCTGTGAATAGGTATATATTTCAGGTTGCGATTCGTATATAAAAGTCAATATATCAAATAAATGAGGTGATGATTCAGCAACCGTATTACATGAGATGAAATGTCCAATATTTCGGTCGACTTTTTTAGCTCATTTGGTTGGGTATCTGACTGCTGATCCAAAGGTACCGGGTTCGATTCCCGGTGGAAACACAGTTTTTAATTGTGTTTTCGGTCTGGATCTGTGAGACGATAAAAATCGCAAGTCTCCAGAATGTGGCGAGTTGTTATTGGGTGCGTGTTAAATTAATATTTGACATAGTACCTGTTAGTTGCCCGAGAAGCAATATATAAATATTTTGGATATATTTCTAGAAGAGTCCTTCTTGACCTCGAGAAGCTTGTCGTAATGGGAAACGTGGAGGATATAAGATCCAGAGGTCGCTCAAGGGTCCGATGGAGTGACCTTGTTTTCAGGTTTACTACAGGATCTTGAAAACCTTTCCAAAATCACATTCAATAAGTGATCGAGTTTCGCCGCCAACCTAAGTTATGAAGCTGAGGAGAAAGAAGAGTACCTACCAATAACGTTGCATGGAAATGATGTTACATGTTGCTTTATTAATTCAACTTGAGATATATTCGTGTTTTAAACAGGAAAACATTCGTTTGTACGTCAAGAAATTAGCGAGCTGTTGAGGGATGTCCAAGAGTTTCAGAAAGTTTCTCAGTAACAGGTGGTGGGAATACGAAAAGCTGTATTAAGTAACTCTCAACACCCATCACCAATTATAACTGTCAATCGGCTTCTTTGCAGAACTATTAACGATTTCGTCAACGTTATGTAAAGGCCCCCATTCACGATCGTGCCATCCTTCCAAATAAATGGCTTGCTATCATTCCAAAATGCGCTCGTGAATGTCAAAACCCGCGCAGCCCAATTGGCCTGATAAACCAAAATGGAATTCCAAACGATCGAATCTCCATAGTGTCCGTGACAAACGGCGCGGCGCATCTTGTCGGTACGGCATGCTCGTGAGTGTGAAAACCAGCGGTACATTGCGCCATCTCGTTTCGCCGAGCTGTTTGACACTCTCGTGAATGCGAAAATACAACATTTCCTCTTTGGTTTTTTCTTTTTATATATAAACAAACCGCTAAAGCAGTTGTATAAAACCCATCATCAGAATTTTACTCATTTTTACTTGAAAATTTAAAAAAATAGAAATTATTAATGCGAAAGCGCCGACAGCTTGCGTATTATAATTTTGATGGCTTGATGGCGCGTCCGTGAGTGTGATGAAAATTTTACAACGCTCCAAATGGAGCTGGTCCATATAACACGATCGTGAATGGGCATTTTAAACGTCAGTTGAAACCCATAGAAAACTATCTATCTCTTTTCTTCATATGCAATAATGTGAAACGCTGAGCCATCGACTTTAAGTTGGCGTAGTATTTAGTTGTTAGTGACGTCTCTGCAATGCAATTGCTAACTTCAGAATACTAAATACTCCAGTGAGATTAGGAGTTAGTATTTAGTTACCTAGGACTGTGCATTCGGGTCATAGTCTCGTTTCGTTGCTCAAACATCATGTTTCATATTGTCCTGTGAAACTTATTTGTTAATAATTATTTGAGAGACAAGCAACATCAACACAAGGACGAGATTGAGGTTAGTACCGTTCCTTTGTCAAATCCTGTCCGACACGCTTTACATGGAAACCTGTTGATTATTTAATTTAAATTATACAGTCCACTGTATGCGCCCGACACTATTTCGGCGAACGGCTCCCACAGATAGTATTTCCTTAGTAAATTGCAATTTCATATAAATATATTTGATCCATTGGTTGATTATCTATGCGTTTGGCACAAAACTGATTTAAAGGCAAACTTAAGTGTCTATGGTAAACAGAGCGACTCAGGACTAATGTATGTAACACCTGCATTCTGTCATAGATATCAACAATATTTTACCTGACTCTTTGACACAAATTTGAATAATTTTCGTATAAATAATAATTATCATGGTACATGATGTTTTCATACAAAGTATCTCCGTTTCTTATAATGTAGGTACAGATGAGTCTCTTCGAACAAATCAATAACACTTGAACGATGGCTTTCGACAGACCGATACCAGTTGGAAAACATTCATTGTACATATTTCATAGTTTTTTCATATAAAACTTATCGCCTTAGATGGTTAGGACATCTCCAGCGCGTGGAGGAAAACCGGGACCCTAAAAAGATTATCAACACACGACCAGATGGAAACGTGGAAAGACCCAAATTAAGGTGGATGGATGGTGTAGAAAGGGGCTTGTGTTTAAGGAAGCCACGGCTCGTGATGGGCTGTAGCTCTATTTGTTTATTTATTCTTCTTGTACTTTTTCTTGTTCATAATATAAAAAAAATATAATGCACACTAGCGGGCTTATTGCCATTAGGGAATTTCTTCAAACCAACCAGTTTACAAAGTATGACAAAATTGTATATGTACATCAATAAAAGAATGAAAGCGAGAAAAAAAACAAAGAAAACATACATTCTACTAAGACTGAGTTTCTTGAACAAGAATCAGTAATAGTATAGTTAAAATACTTTGATTTCATAAAATTGTGCAATACTTTTGGTTGTTTCATTAAAAGCTAATGTCGTCAAATGACACAATTTTGAACAATTTTTTGAAATCAAAGTATTTTATCTATACTATTACTGATACTTTTGTTGAAACAACCTAGCCTAAGATAAATATTAAAACAAAAAAAAAAGTATTTGTGATGATGATGTGGATATATTTCGAAGATTTATCATAGAGTAGCCTGATTTTTAAACGTCACATGGGTATTGTACCGCACTAATTATGAATTTTGTTTGATATGAAAGACAATTTACAACGTTCATAAGCAGTTTTGACTAAGTAGAACTTTACAGCCTTAAAATTGTTTTGCCATGGAAAAACAATTGAAAAAAAAACAGCACCCTTCAATCTAATCAGTAATAGTATAGATAAAAGACTTGTCAACTCTCTGATGCCCAGTTTAACAGTCACAGGATTGAAGTACTTTCGCGACAATCCATGTCTGTGAATATTATCTTCACTGACGTTGATTGTCATTGTTTTGCACAATTGTGCCGAGACCACGAGTCTAGAGGAGCTTCTAGAGCTACTCTTCGTGCCATGCATTCATTGTCATTCTTACTAGCGTTCTGCGATGGAGCCGTTTTTAGTCCCCATATGCGGAGCGGGTGGAGGTGGGCATAGCTGTAAGCAATTTTGAAAATGTATTCGTATTCAATTTGTAGTTTGAGTCATAGGTATACCTAGTACATTAATAGTTTCATTACCCATCAAATATCTAATAGATCATGATTTCTAATTTAGGGTCACTATCTTTTGGACATCTCGTTATAATATGGAGATTAATATTATGATATGTAAAATATAATTGGCCTTTAAAAACGATATTTTATACTTATAATAAAATATGGAACGCTACCTCACAAGACGTTCTTAAAATAGAATTATTGAACATTTTCAGTTATCTTGATAAAATTCAAGGATAATTATGTTTAGACATACGCGTAACGATTTTTTATATTCATATTTTTAGGTTTTTTGTATATTTATTTAATAAACGTACCTATATATGTACATTTTATTTATTTTATTTATTTTATTTATTTTATTTATTTTATTTATTTTATTTATTTTATTTATTTTATTTATTTTATTTATTTTATTTATTTTATTTATTTTACTTATTTTATTTATTTTATTTATTTTATTTATTTTATTTTTTTTATTTATTTTATTAACTGTATTTTATTTATTTTATTTATTTTGTTTATATATTTATTTTATTTATTTTAATTATTTTATTTATTTATTTATTTTATTTTATTTTTGTTTACTGTATTTTATTTATTTTGTTTATATATTTATTTTATTTATTCAATTTATTTTATTTACTATATTTTAATTATTTTATTTATTTTATTTATTTTATTTTTTTTATTTAGGTATTTTATTTATTTTTTTTACTTTATTTATTTTATTTACTTTATTTATCTATTCATATTTTTAGGTTTTTTGTATATTTATTTAATAAACGTACCTATATACATTTTATTTATTTATTTTATGAAGCATGATTATGGGTGCGTGCATAGAGAGTAACAATGTGTATTTGTGTGAATGAGATATATAGAAAGAGTGTATATGAGGAGTTATGATTTCGCAATTTTTAAGGCAATTTTTTTAATGTAGATTATCAACTAGTATCATGCTGAGATTATATTCTGAAAGTTTCATCAGAATTTATCTGTGTGTTTGTGCTATGTGTTGTGTGCTGCGTGTTATGTACGGCGTGTTTATTTTACTTTATCGATTATAGACTAAAGTACTCCATCAATTCTTTTCAAAATTTGCAAATTTGTATATCTGATAATCACTAAAACCCCATTAGATTTTGTAGGATATCTGAATAGTGCTTCTCAATGTTTGTAACTGTCAAATATTTCAAAGTGACCCCAAGCTTAGGAAAAGTAAAATTTGAAATTTTTATTTTCAAATTGGTAAAAATGCACATCACTTTCATAAAATGGCATTGATGAAATATTTAGTTTTCGTAATAAAATAGTTAATTAAAAAAATATCGTAAAAACTCATTTTATAAAAATGTTGAAAATATTCCGTACAAAATTTTAATAATTTGTGGAGTGACTTGCGATTTGGTAGTGAAGAGTATTATGTTGGCCACAACCCACTCGTTTTTTTTTCATCTAAATAGATACGATGTTGGAATATTATAGGAGGACCAGGACCTCAAGGCACCTACAGGGCTTGCGACCTGTTTCGCCTGGTTTTCGTGACCAATGTATGCGCTTGCACAACGTTCACCAATAATGCCTTCTTATTGAGTTCTCTGTCAATCCAATTTTTGAAAGTTCTATATATTTTAATTATAAAAATCTGTTCATGTGAATATAAGCTGAAACACCATCGCCATCTATGATGTGAGGAAGAAACTTTTTTGTAACGCCATCTGTTGAGAAATTGGTATTATAAACAATGAAAGCAATTGTCCTTATATACATACACGGGATTAATGTTGCTTATATAACAAAATGTTGTACTTTTATATCGTTATAAAAGAAAAGTTAATATGTATTTATTTATTTTTCTTTGTGCACATTTACCCTAAACTTAAAATACCTTTATTCATTCATTCATACCATCACGGTATATCCCACAATGCGGGATAACCAGCGAAAGGTGTGCGGGTGTGCATTGCCTTTTAAAAGGGAGCATAACATATCTGTGTTCGCTCACACACCAGTCTCTTCTCACCTAAAAAGGCACTATATTCAGAATGGGTGGTGAACCTCATTGCTGAACTATGTGAGATGTTATTGATGCCTGTTGTATTTTCGATTACCCGGCTCGTACGGGACACTCGAAAACAATAATAGAAAAGAGTGGAAGCACTATTCTAAGCCGGTGCCTCACATCTATCCGGTGCCTTTATACCTGTAAAATACCTTTATAATTTTATATATATTTTCACTTGGTAAATTTTCTATTTTAGGATTTCCAGGACGTGATGTCACATTCGTTAGCTATCAATTTGAACATAAATCGTAATGGCGTAATTCGCATTAATATTATGTAAGTGCTTTTTTCAAATTGGTAAGAATCGAGGAAAAGTTGTTTTTCTGTAAATATATCATCGCCCACGGCCAAGTACTGACTGAAATGCACAAATAAATCACACTGCATGTACTTTTATTAATTCAATTTGTGGAATTATAATTTATTTAAATATTTATTTATGTGTCCATGTGAAAGTATGACGTCATTTAGTAATGATGGACAGGAATGTTAAGAAAATTTACGTCAGATAGAAAAAAATTAAATAAAAAAAATAAAAATTTTGTAAAATAAGAATTTTTGAATTGTTTTGACTGAGTGGCTTTTATTTATAGTTATTTTTCTGTGATGAACATTATCTTGGTCATGATAATAAAACATAATATTTAATTATGCTTCTTAGTAATAATTATTATTGATATAATATTTAGGTTTGATCATTCCAATGAAATATACCTATACCAAAAGTTTTTAAAATCAAATAAGTTTAATAAACTTCCATATTATATAATTTTCCTTACAAAATAAATAAACAAACACGTATTCGTTGAATTCGTGTTAATTTATACATTGTAAGATAGAGGAAAGACAGTTGAGATGGCACGGGCACGTTGAACGCAGACCGCCAGATCAAATGGTGAACCAAGCAATCTCCATGGATCTTCCTCCCAGAGAAAGACTAAAGAATTCCCAGATCGTGCAAAGACGAAACCAACTGCAGAGACATATTCTGTCCTGTATCATGCCTAAGGTGACGTAATACAGTACGGGACAGAAGGACCTATAATTAAAGGACGAGGAAAGTTGACCCCAATAGTCGATACAGACAAACAGTTGGGATATAGCTAAGGAGAAGATATATATGCATTTTTTTTTACATTACGATTTGTTTGATTTAAAAAACCCAAAAGATGGAGTTGTATAAGATAAATACCGCCAACTTTGTCAAAATAAAAACATTCAAAATGCTCTTCTTGAATTGTGTTTATTTTCACCAAAATAAATACAAATAATGCAAGTTATTTTCTCTTGAACCGTATCCACAAACAAAAAACAATGATCGCAAAACTGTAGCATCATGTTCTGTATGTGTCTATGATAAAATAATAGCATATTACACGAATCCTGCAAGTTATTTTATCTTGAATTGTATCTGTGCTGTCAAAAATATTAACTGCTAATCTTTTCTGTTCATATATTTACTGTGTTCATATCGACTCAGTATTATACCTCTATCTGTAAATCTGAGTTATTACCTGTTTAACTGTATCTATACCAACCAAAATAACGTTTGAAAATCTCGCAAGCCATTGTACTGTATCAATAACGGCAGAATAATATATGTTAATTCGAAAAGTTATTCTCTCTTGAACTGTATTCGTAGGTACACATCAAAAAAATTTCTATTGATACTTCACACACATAATGTTCGCGTAATATTGACATGTTATGAGTCAATATTTAACTGCGTAGTGATCGTGTTATTTTGAAAATTTTGATGAAAATCTAAATATTAATATTTCTTTGATAAGGGTCGGTATCACCTGCGTAAATTCTAAAAGTTATTCTCCCTTGAACTGTATCTGTACATGTCAAAATAATTATATTGACTCTTAACATACATATGTATGTTGTATGTACGTAATATTCCCGTAACATTAACATGTTATGAGTCAATATTTAACAGCATGGTGATGTGTTTTGGTACGTTTGATAAAAATGTAAACATTCCTATTCCATAGACACGGGTTGGTATCATCTACATATTCACATTCCTAAACACGCAGTTTTCTATCGAAATATTAACATTGAAATACACGAGCTGTCGTGTTTATTTATTCGACGTATATTTTATAAATATCCTATCCATAATATAGTAATATTGTGATTCTGGAACGAGCTAGTCTAAATATACCAGAAACTCATATCATTCGAGTTTTGCAGTTTGTATTGCTAGTATTGACAGATGTGTCATATTATTTGTCTGTAAAAATAACATAAGAATTACACGAATATTTCAGTTGGTTAGGTTTCTAACTTCTAATCCAAAGGTACCGGGTTCGATTCCTGGAGGAGACACAGTTTTTAATTGTGTTTTCAGTCTGGATCTGTGAGACGATTAATATCGCAAGTCTCCAGAATGTGGCAACTAGTAAAAAATAGTATCTGTTAGTTGCTCGAGAAGTTTTGCCATCCCAACACATGCCACGGCTTTCTATTCATCATCCTTTACTGTCCACTGTCCATGATGCCCGGTTATGGAACAACTTTACATTAGAACTGCACCGACGTTCGCAACCTTCAAATTGGTTTAAAGCGCGCGCTCCTACTTTCTATTTCTTGACCAAGATACTTACCGTGAATTTCCCTATTCCTGTAATTGGACAAATTTCCTCTACTTTTTTCCCTTCCCTCCCATAGTGTTGTAACAGGTTTCATCTAAGATTTGTTAAATTGTCATCGGTGTACATATTTTTATCCTTTTTACTTTTTTGTGTATAAATCTTATATGTTTATAGTTTTATGTGGGTTTTCTTTTTTTATACATGTACCACTTTTTTATACACAACCATAATTGTTACATATGGTTGTCTGGAAGATATCGCCACTAGGCAATAAGTCCGCCATTTGTACTAGCAAATAGTATCTACTAGTGTTTGTACTAGTGTTAAAATAAAAAATAAATAAATTAAGAATGTTATCTACATTATAACATTATTGATTTTGGGTCGACTCTCCTTTTTTGTCCTCCATGTTTCATCAAGTTGTACCTTTATCAATTCCTTCTCCATACCAATCCATGTGAGTCTGGGTCGACCTCTACTACCTCTTCTGCCTTCCTGTATTCCTAGTATATTCCCTGTCATCGGCTGGTTTACGCGATCACTTTATGCGCTTGCGCAACGTTCATCAATTATGTCTTCTTATTGAATTCCCTTATCAATGCAATACTCGTTCTAACTCGTTCACAATACACGCAGCCCGCCTGTGGAACCAATTACCCAATGGTATAAGAGAAGCTCCTAGCTTAATGGTTTTCATGAAGCTTCTGAAGTCACACTTCTTATCCTCATACCTATAATTCCCTTATCCTTCATCCCTTCCATACCCATCCTATACCTATTTTTGGAAATTATCAGTATTATTATGTTTTTTTATAAAATTTTGCATTTTTTTATTATATACTTTTTCTTTCTCATTGTCATGTGTACCTACCTATTAGTTTTTATTTTTTGTTATATGTATTTTTGTACTTGCTTGTACTACCTATTGTATTTACTAGTGTGATTGACTGGTAGAATTTGCCTTCGGGCAATAAGTCCGCCACAAACGTGATTTTATTTTGCATAATAAAGGTATTTTATTATTATTAATGCAATTTAGAAATTTCTATACGTTTTAAATATAAGAAACAGGTCGTTTGAAAATAAGCTGTTTTTACTATCGCCATCTATGAAGTAACGAAGTAACCTTTTTGTAACGCCGTCTATTGAAAAATTTAAATGGGCATAAAATGACTGGTCGTAAGCCCTGTATATGACTTGAATTTACTGGTTCTCCTATAATACTGCAACTTTGTCTGTATTGAGATTTTAAAAATTTGTAAAAAAATACGAGAGTTTATTATTTTAAGATATATTTATTATTTTGATTCACGAATTTGGCAAACTTATCTACTGCCAATAATGTGTTACATACAAATTTTTAGCATCTGTATAGCAGAGTACCTACCTATTATATAAAAATGTAAAACTTTGGATGAGTTGTAGAAATTTTCTATTGTTTAGCTAGTACGAAATGTTTGTATCAAACCGAGTGACTACAATGCACGGAACAAAGGAAACCGCTCTAGCTTAGTGGACTTTGTGAGTTTATGAAACCTTTGACACCAAAGAAAAATATATCTAATATTCCACGACGATATTTATTTTTTATTATTTTTTTTAATGAATATGTCCTTGTTAAACAAGTACATATACATCTTCCTACGTTCCCTAAAATAAGCAAATAAATGCTTGTGCTTAGGTGAACGAAATCGGTCGAGGCAGGATTCGAACTCGTGACCACTGGTTTACTAGCCCATCGCGCTAACCGCTCTGCCACCGACCCATCTAAATAAATATGTTTTTCAAATTTGAAAATATCTAAATTTCAATTCAAAATTAAAAGTTTTTATTTAAATGAATAGCAATGAGAAATCAAAGTTACTTTAAAATGATCTCTAGAATCAAGACATTATTTAAACATAGGTATTAAATGCATTTTTAGGTTAATAAAAAGATTTGTATTATAAGTGGAAATTTTTATATAGATACATATATTTTATGACATACTATTCAGCAATAATTTGTATCAATGTACCTGATATAATAAAATATTTTTTATTAGATTGGATTAGCGACTCCAAAATTTATACTTTTTATGAAGTGCGTGTTGAATGTATTCGAATGTATTCCATTGTTATATTCCTTATCGTATTATTTTTTTGTGAAAATTGTTTCAATTTATAAATCTATTTTATTGTATAATGGGTTAGAAATAAGTGGCGTTCGGTTCTCTCTGCCTATCCCTTGGGAGACATAGCGTGATGGTTTGTAGGTATGTATATGGGTTATGAATAATTAAATATACTTGTCAGAGAAGCGATAAAAATTAATACATATAAATAAATTATTCAAAATATACCTACTAAAGATTTATGTATTCCGTGCAGAGTATAAAAAATAATTAAGGTAAAATTAGGTATCTAATAACGGTTCAAATAATAAGCTATTAACCATTATTTGAGTTGATCTTTACAAAACTTGTTTCTGGAGTACTTATACCTCTCCCATCGATTGTTTCGGTAATTTAAATAAGCAATAGTTGTTTCATGAAATCTGCTTTACGCGCAGCATACCGTTGGATGATATCGAAAAGATGAAAATCATTTTCGATACAAGGTTGTCGCATCTTGCATAAATTGGTCAAATTCCAAGCATCTGAATGCCGACAAAGGGTGATGCAAGAACCGCTACCAACGTACGAAGGTGTCGCACCTTTTTGGCCGGGCGATAGCCAAAAGAGAGAAACGATGCGACCGGGGGGGGGAGGCAGAAATAACCCACGGCCTTGAAATATTTGAAATTCATTGCGACGGATTAGTATATGTGTGAATGTATATTTGGGATGTACGAATTTCCAAGTGCGTATGGATGGCTAAAAAACATAATCACCCGTGTGGCATTGCTCGATATTTCAAACACGGCACAGGCAGGTCTCCGCACAACGATCTGGTCGGGAATGATAGGCTGACGATGGTAGATGATGTCTGCCCTGGTCACAACGGTGTCTAAATGCGTCAACTCTTGGAGCTCCAGTCTAGGAGCGGAGGGGAGATGCCTCCGCTGGAGAGAACATTAAATATAAATGATTCATTTGATTCACGCCTAGTGCTGTCTGCATCCAACTATCTGACCCATATCTTGGGCATATTTTATTCTGCCACGGTGGTGTTTATACAGCGATAATATTTTTATACATCTCAGATTGTATCCACGTATTATGTCACCTGTGATCGCGATATAGGATAGAAGATCAAGAAGTGTAAAAGATATGTGACTCTTTTCAGTAATCTAAATTCTGTAAGTTCGGTAGGACTTATTCTTGATAAAACTGCATATTAATTGCTTAAACTATAAACAAATGAAATAAAACCACAAGTGTTTTACTTTTGATGGAGCTTTAAGTAATCCATCAAAATATAAATATGACGATCTATGAAGAAAATCCTGGAATCTTCAACAATACGTTAATAATAATAATATTGCCAAATACATTTCAATAATCGAAACGAAAAATTCCTTTCTATAAATTTCTTGTATAAAACTTTTGTTGCATCCCATTGGTTTCCATTTTTTCCATTGATCCATCTTATTCTCATGTTAAAAGTTCAGCTTTCTCTATATGTATTTAATATAGATATTAGCAATGATTTATATAAAAAGACAAATATCCCTGGATAACTTCCACAATCTCGTATCTCAACAAGTATCATTTTACAGGAGACACTAAAACCTTCATGACTTTCTCTACACATTTTTTTTTCTGTTAATGTTGATTGAAAGTTCTTTTATATATGCATTTAAGTAATTCATTTATTGTATTTGTTTTATTTATTTAAACCATTAAAAACATTGTTTATTTATATATACGAGAATGCACCTTTTTGAGATACGAGGTTGTGAAAGTTATTAAGCGATATGTAGAATAAAATCACTTTTTATAATGTTATAATAAATCACATATTTACAGCATTCATTTAAATTTTATGCATCTTTTGCTAAGTTCATGATTCACATGCATACATCAACATTGCATAATTTATTATGTTTTATTTATTAAAACATACGTAGGTACAGCCAGTTCAGTTCATAAGACATAGCAAATATGTATACAATTAAAAAAGCATTATCAATGACAATTTTTCCTTTTTGAATTATTTGAATTAGTTTGAACATATTTAATGAATTAATCCCCTTTCTATTCACTTGGCCATGTGAATAGAAAATAAAATTATAATTGGACGATTTGTGAAAGGATTCGAAATGAGGACACAAAGAGTACAATGTATTAACATAATGTATTAAGATTGTATCAACAGAATGAAATATATATTCACATTTAGATAGAGATAATTCACGAAGACAATTTATTTGTGTACAAAGCTAATGGTAATATAATAACATCAAAATCCTGATTCGTATAAATTTTGTGCTGATTTTGATCTGAGATTCGTGTTATAACTTCGCGTTAAATAACCAAAAGAATATGCAATCCCTGTCAGGGTCTATTGCTTATACTTTTTTCAACAGTCCGATTTGTGCAAATGCTACATAAAAATTACCTACATTACATATATATGCATATAATTATTACTCTTATCCCCTTTTAACTGTATGAAATACTTATTTGAGTTTATATAGTTATTTGTTAAAATGTGAATGCAACGTAAATATCTCTTTCTCTTGGCAAACATTATAATAATATGTAGATACATTGTATACTTGCTACCTACCAATAAACCGTATAAAAATTAACTTAGACTATGACGAATAAAAAAAATCCACAAATTAAAATAAATATATACACTGATGACTCAAACTTTAACTTTTAACTTAATTATAGTATTATACATTTTATTTACTACTTTACATAGTTATATTGTACCTACTTCAGATATTATTAAACTTGTAAAAAAAGGATTTTTTAATAAATAAATAAAACATTGCTCGCAGGCATACCTAGTTGGGCAGAAGTTATCTATTTTAATGAAGTGTTTTAATGGTGTGAATGACGTGTTTTAGTGGTGTAAAAAAACAAATAAAAATATTGTGTTCTACATATTTATGTAGATATTTGATGTCGAATATCATATCAAAAACTAATTCGCCTTGCATCTTAGGGGTTACTTTTGCAGGAGAAAATAACTATCTAATATAATCAATTATATATTTTGATACATAGAATTGTAAACATAGTGATTTTTTTATAGGGATTCTTTTAAAAAATGTTTTCAAAGTGTAATTGATCTTATTTCATAATACTCGTAAATATTTACTTCAAGAGTATTACGCTAATTTATATTTGAAATGCGGATTTGTTCGTGTAAGTAACGAACACAAATTTCACGAGATTCATTTTTATCGTCATTATATCTGTCTTCCTTCCTTCAGTAATGGACATAGGCCTCCCCCTGAGGCCAGGAAGACCTCATCAAATTTTAAATTTATTTTAATTAATTTCAAATAATATACTAAAATTGTTACTGATTTTATGTTTACTTCTGTATGTAAAAACACAACGTAGTCCAAACTCGGAAGTCCTCGAATAAATAAATTCATCTAGACCCTGAATAAATTAATCCCTGAAATATATTACTTTCGTTTCATTTCAGATTTTTGTTATGTTAATAATCTGATTAATATATTTGGAATACGCTTGAAAGTTTCGTACGAGCCGAGGTTCGAAAGTCCCTGAATAAGATTGATCCCCCCGCGCTGTTTCGCTCCGCCCCCGCGCTAATCCATCCGTCCTCCCACGCACGTGTCCATAGGAGATCTCTCTCTCAGCCAGTCTTTCATCTGGAGTCGTCCTGAAACCGGCCTCCGCCGCTCAATGTTTCTACGACCCTAGTACTTCCATCACCGACCAACATCTTTACATTCAACAAAAGAAGTAAAAAAACTTACAATAGTTACATTTTTTTTTCTCCTTTTAAATGGTATAAACAGTGGTGTTTTTTCGAGGGAGTCTCGCAGTGATCTTTGTGATACGACAGTGAATATATATCGGACCTTTCGTGCGACCCATCTCTGTTGGGAATAAAAATAATTATATTTTTATGATTTATTCAAAGTGTTAAAATACATATAATAAAACGTAACGATTTAAAACAATAAAAATTAGTCGACACTAGTACCAACTTGTTACACATTTGTGACATTTTTGTGATTTTAATCCGTGTTTTTTGATTTTATTAATTTAAGTCTTTTTACCCCTCTTCATTTCTTATAAATAACATCCCTTTTTATATTCAAATACTCTTTATGATATTTGAATATTTAACGGGGTTAGTTTTACTTTCTCGACTTTTGAAAAAGCTTTATTTTGTATATTTTTTGTATCCTGTAAAACAGTTTTTTTTTTTGCTTTCTGAATACATCATATTGTACTTTTGATTGTACAATATTGGTTTTGTTTTCACGCTTAATTTTTGTTTTTATTTAATCGTTTGCTGCTATCATTTTAAACATTTTCTGTTCATTCCTTTGAATTTTCGGTAGAGTTGTCTCTTATCAAAGCTCATTAGACACCTTCATCTTATTTTTCTGCCGTTTTATTTCCGAGTAATAAAAAAAATAACATTTCAGCCGAAAACTCAAATGACGAGAAAGAGCGGCTGCTTTCTCAAAGACATTTTGTTCAAATTAATATCAAACTATGAAATCGTCCATCGACATTAACGAAGCTTACAAACAAATGAAAAAGTTTGAAATGTAAACACATGTTTTTGTACTAATAAGTTTTATCATTAAGACGAGTGATTTAGAAAAATACAAAACCCATTCTATGTTGGGAATCTTCACCGAATGAAATAAATAAATCGTTACATACGCAAAAAAAGTATTTAAACGCAAGAATATTCCAGAATTATCAATGTAATTTCTTATTCAGAGATTCGGAGAAGAATATAATAATAATTATCAATTAATAATTCTGGAAAAATAAATAAATAATATAATCCGTCAATTAAACCTTGAGGCTGTGCAACGATTCTCTCGTTTTGAAGAATTGATGAAGTCAAAAAGCAACAGAGAGCACAGGAGAAAAGCCAAGAAAATTCGATAGTCAACCGTCGAAGGGTGCGGCTTTCCCGAATCCAAACGACAGAGGAAGACAGTTGTTAAGGGCTGATATCTTTCAAGTCTGGATTCCACAGAGGTCAGATCGCTAGATGGACATCTTTAGTAGACTATGGGAGGAACCTGTACCAGAGGTAGAGAACGACATAACCACATTAACTAAAGAGTTCCTCAAGTTTGTGACGGTCTCCGAGTACGACAGGGAGGAGAAGCCGACTGTCTACGGTAACGTCCATAAGATTGCATTCAACAAGTCAGGACTTGGATTGGATTTCACTCCTTTGACTGTCCTTTCTACCTACTGGTTCAGCTCTAGAAAAGGTATGACAATATTACAACTACAAAATTTATTTTTTTATCGGAAAATATCTTTATTGATCTACATATTAAATATCGCCATTTTCTTTGTAATATACCAATTAATTGTGACATTTATTATATATATTTAACAATAATACATTTCTTACCGTTGTGTTATATAAAAAAATATTCTTTTTATTTTGAATTTTTTATAATAATATGCTATTTAAATTAACTCCTGAAAACGTGTTGTTTAGGGGAGGTATTGACACGTTCAGTAAATAACTTATAAACAGTTTTGTCTTTGTAGAGTTTATAGTAAAACCGAAATCATGTTTCATATCATTTACATTTTTTTTCGTTTTTTTTTCATAGATGTTATTAGGTATTTGGTGTTAATCGTGTCTTATAACTTAAATTAAAAATAACTTATTATGTTCAATTCTGAAAACGTACTAATTTCTTAATGAAATGTAAAATTTATTAATTTTATGTACCTACCTACATTTTTGCTATTCTGAAATTAATAAAACAAAGTATGTTTAATAATATTAATATAACGAAAGAACATAACTAGTGTATTATTAAATAGTTTAAAGTGACAGTTCTGGTGAACAAATTTGGTTTATAATGACTTATATGGATTTTAATTCGTCTTCGGGATTGGACCCATTGTAGTATTAGGTACATATTTTTAAGAGGACATATAACGCTAAATCATGTGACTTAAAACGTGATATATTAAAACCGCCTAATGCACTATGAAGTTACGTGTTAGTAAGGGTAACTATCGCGCGTGTTAAAAAAGGTTTATACGTGATTTAAATTATCGGATAGGTACCCAAAATTTGTTGATATTAAGCATTTTAAAAACAAAGCTTACTTGAAATGAAAAAACTTTACCGGTCATTCAAATTTGATTTTATACACACTTTAAGCATGCAAAATATTTACTACTCTACGATACATAGTTATAGAATAATTTTAAAAAAATGTTGTAAAAAAGGAAATTTTTAACGTTATCTTTAGAGGAATCAAGACTGAATTATAAAATTGTGTGACGAACATTCACTAGAGAAATATTGAAGATACTTATGGTATTTTTTTCTAGAAACCCACTGTTTAACATATTTGAGGAATTTGATTTGAAATTGGAGTGTTTAGGTTTATATACCCCTTTAAAATGTTTTTCTCTAACATCTATGTTTATTTAAAATACTTAAATGATCTAGAGAAGTGAGCTTAACGCGTGGTATATCTGAAACCTATTGTGTGAAGCACTCGTTAATTTATGTATTATTAACAACGTAGGTACCTACTTACAAGAATAAAATATTATGTCTTGTGAACAATTGGATTTGTATTTTTTTTTTTTATATTCTACCTGTTGTATTTGCTGTCAATTATTAAAAAATCAAGAACACAATTTTTGTGATATGGATTATAGTAGTAATATAAACATTCAAATTAATAATTAGGTAGATAATTCGTGTCCGTAACCGGGTAGACAGGTCAAAGTGAACGCCACATATTCATATCCGAATAGACTTCCGTCGCTTCTTGTAGGTACTTACGTACATACATTTTATTATACACGTTCATCTGCTAGGTATCCGACTTCTTATATTCTCTTCTTTTAACGCTTTATTCACATCCACGTGTTATATGAATAAAATATATTAAGTATATAAATTATGACGGTATTTAGATTATTGCGATGTAAGTTTTCGATGGTTGACTTCTTGATTACCGAATAAATTGCTTACCTATTATTTATATGTAGGTATCTGCTTGGTTACTAAATATTATTTTTAATATTACCGGTTCAATTGCAGATTGTTTATATGTTGGTAAGTATCTTGTTTGATACTAAATTACTTCTTAATTAACGGTTTATTTCAGGTTTTATTAATAGTGAATATGTCCTTGTGACAAGTACATATACATCCTCATATTTTCCCTAAACTAAGCATAAATGCTTCTGCTATAGGTTTACGAAATCGGCCGTGGCAGGATTCGAACTCGCGACCACTGTAATACAAATCCATCTAATATTATGATGTGATACTTAATTGCCTACTTCTTGATCACCGGTTCAATTGCAGGTTATTTATCTGCTTAGGTATTTGCTAAATTACTTCTCAAGTACCGGTTTAATTGAAAATTATTGACTATATGTTACAAATTGACTTCTTAATTACCAGTTCAACTGCAGGTTATTTACTATTTATTATAAAATTACTTATTAATTACCGGATCAATTGCAGGTTATTTATATGTATGTATTTGCTTAGTTCCTTAATTACCTACTTCTTAATTTCCGGTTAAATTGCGGAATATTTATCTGCTTAGTTACTTAATTACTTATTAATTATCGGTTTAAATTTAGGTAGTTTACTATATGTTACAAAATTACTTCATAATTACCGGTTCAATTGCAGGTTATTTATATGTATGTATCTGCTTAGTTACTTAATTCCTACTTAATTACCGGTTTAATTGCAGGTAGTTTACTATTTGTTAAAAAATTACTTCATACTTACCGGTTCAATTGCAGATTATTTATATGTATGTATCTGCTTGGTTACATAATTACTACTCAATTGCTGGTTTAATTGCAGGTTATTTATGCTACTAAATTACTTGAATATTCAGATCTTATCCCCGTCTAATTACCTCCCCCCACTCTGTTTACTTCAAAAGTTTTATCTTGGGTATCTGAAAATATTTTAGTCGCAGTATAGTTGAATTGGGTAATTCCTTTGAAGAAGACGCTGTTTGTGCGGAAGTACGTTATGAAAAAACACAATGATTGTGAGTGAATTAAAAATATTTTTTATAAATTGTGGTTGTAGGATACCTTATTTTACTTCAGTACTTTATAATAATCTAACCCTAATGTCTTTTCTTACTTTATTGTGCTTCGATACCTTATAAAGTAAATCTTACCTTATTGTTCTTCAAGACTTTACAATTACCTAAACTTATTGTGGTTCCTTAATTTATTGTACTTCGATACCTTATATAGTAAACCTAACCTTATTGCTCTTCAATACTACACAATTACCAAAACTAATTGTGGTTCCTTACATAATTGCCTTATTGTTCATTAATAGGTAGGTACTTTACAATTACCTAATCTTATTGTGGTTCCTTACTTTACTTAACTTCGATACTTTATTACCAACAATAATTATTGTGGTTCAATAATTATTTGCAATCAATCATTTTATAATCAATTTCTTCGTTGAAATCTATTTAATAATTCACTATGTTACAGTTTCAATTTTGTAATTAAATACCTACTTTCATATATTTTTAAATTCACTATTGACTGTCGTCACCAAATGTGAAATATCGCCTCATTGGTACGTCTTAAGAAATGAGACTTTAGTTATATTAACAAGTACATATCGAATCATTTTATTGAATATAATATTTTTTTATTTTTAAAATTCATATGACTAACGATAGGGTGGCCAAAGAATTCGTTCGATGATTTTTTAAACTTGAAACTTCGTTTGAAAAATGTTATATTTCTGTTGTGCGAAATAATAATTTATTATTGTTGTATACATATTATATTGAGAGTCATTATGTTTGGTTTTGAACGTTCATTTAACGACAATTCTTTTACGGGTGGTTAAATGTGTAGTGTCTTCTGCCAAAACTATGTTGTCTGTCATTGTTATACATATATTTTGTTTTTTCGTATTTTGTTTTATTGCTTTCTTATGTTGCAACAATATTCTTTGACGTGATGACACTCTGCTCCATTTCAGGTCTAGTTCATTCAAACCACCATGTTGATAAATGATTCATTTTTAGTATAAACGGCCCTTTGAATTTAGATTTAAATAATATTTGACATTCGTAGAGTTCAGAATATTACGTCCCTTATTGCTATTTTTTTGGGTTGGTATAATAAAATATTTTTTTTTTGAAACGATATTCCTTTCCGTACCTACGCTTGTCACGCATTTTAATATAATGTATCGAATTGTGCTTTTCTTACACTGTCGCCTTCTGTAAAATGATATTTGTACATTTTTTTTATTTATAATTTGAAAAAATAGTGAACCAATTGATAGGTATAATTTTATAAAAACACAAATAATTTTCAATTTGTGTGTTTAACCTAAAAATTTCGTAACCTTACCTAAAAGATTTGTAAATTAAATTATTTTCCGAATGTCGATTCGAGATGGAATTCCCTTTTCAATTATATTAAATTAGATGCTCTTTGAGCGAAATGCGTTTATAGTCAAGTATATTTAGAAGTGGAAGAAAGTTAAAAAAATGAGGTTTTTTAAACTTATTTTAAGTAATTTAATTTAATTCAAGTTTGTATTTTTTTGCTAAGAATATATAAAACTTTACATTGAACTAAAAATAATACTACTTGGTTGTTACGAAAAATTCATTTTAATATTTATATTGTTGAAATTCGTAGATATTTTACAATTGTTGATGTACGTAATGTTTTGGAAACGGAAAGAGACAATAATATTCCATAATTCGAAATGCTTTCTTGGAATGACTTTTACGCCACAGTCAATCGAATGAAATTGCATTTGCTTAAAATTGTCTACGAAACCTTTTGTAAGCAACTTCAGAGCTTTCAACAAAAAAAAAATGACGCCAATAAATTAATATTAGATACTTATGACTTTATGAAAAGTTGAGGTATCAATATTTTATTTCAACTATATTAGGAACCTACGTAGTAATATTATTTTGGTGTTTGTTTTCGTGTTCTAACATATAATAATAATAATTTAACTTCATAACTATCTATTTTCTTTTGTGCCAAATGTTTCTGGGACACATAAATATGCGGTAATCACTCTCTTAACTAAATAGATTTCCATTATTTTTCTACGAGCCATCAAATAAACGTCAAACAAAAAAAAACTCGCGTTTTTTTTTCAAGGAAAAATCCGCCAAAACTTTCGTCGTTAAAGTGGCAACATTATTTTGACGCCAACTGACCATAGAAATATTTCGCAGATAGATGACTTCTAGTACGCACAAGAGGCGGGGTTCGAGGATGGGGGGGGGGAGAGCTCAATAAATTCGTCCGAGAGTCTGCCTGATAGCTTTATGGCTTAATGAAATTGTCTTCCACATGGCAACTATTTAATTTTTTCCCGCTCAAATTATTTATTATGATGTATCATTCCGCGGATGAACTTATGCGAGTGGCGAGGTCGAGTTAAAAGTAATAATAATAATAATAATATATTAAAACAAAATTAAACGACATGAGTCACGGGACGCTTTTAAATTACGGCCAATCGCTCAAAGAAAATACATTTTTAATTTGAATTTATGCGAACGTGCGAACGGGGGAGATAGTTAAAGAGATTTAAAACAAACATTTTTCAGTCACACGTCTACTCGGACACCATCTATTTAATTAATTGTAAATTATAGAACAATTTGCACAACTACTTGGAGCTTTAACGAGGAAAAAATAGATGTCATTATGTGTAATGCACAATAAATCAGCCAAAGGAGACGTTTCGATATGCGACGATGTTTTCTCTGAAAAAAAAAATAATACATCAATCAAACATAATAGGATCGTTAAAACAGAATGGATATTATATGTTATATCTTTTTCGTTGTATGCAATCGTACACGCGATACAAGCAAAGCCAACATGGTAGTAAAAGAGACGGAACTAGACAATATGTTTCGTCTCGATTACACCATACTCACCTACCCACATTTTATAAGTTGAAATATCAAACCTACGTAAATAAAATTCTCCTTGAAATCGTATGAAATTAAATATGATTTACGTTACTCGTGCGAGAAATGTCGCCCAGTGAAATTGACAGGGAGGTTATTTTAGAACAAAATAATATAGTTTTTTTTTTTAGTTTTTTTTCTGACAGATTTTTCGAAATTCGACATTTCACTGAAAAATGCACCAGTATTGAAATTGAATTTGTATCACATGTACCTACTAATATAGATATATATCTATCTCTGATCTCTATATTTTTTTTTTAATTACACTCAGCAGAGAAACTATTGGTGCTGCAGGGTTAGGAAAGCCGAACCCGTAAATCGGTACATGGTGAGAATAAAGAAGAAGAAGAATTACCATTCTATCGCCATTCTATTGTTATTTTTACTCCTCACTACCCCAAGTGGGGAGTTAAGGCTATTTTTTGCAGATTATCATCTAGTATCATGCTGAGATTTTATTCTAAAAGTTTTATCACAATATACCTATGTATGTGTGTGCTGTATACTATGTGCTATGTACAGAGTGTTTTTTCTACTTTATCGTACCTTCTCAATCGATTCTTTTCAAATTTGTACATTTAATACTCGCTTAGACTCCATCTGATCAGTGCTTCTCAATTTTTTTAACTGTCCAATATTTCAAAGTAACCCCAAGCTCAGGAGGCTTAAAGTTTGATATTTTTATTTTCAAATTACTAAAAAGGCACATCACTTTCATAAAATGATACTGAAGAGTTATTGATTTTTGAAAATTTTCCGGAAAATGCTGAAAATTTGCCGTTCAAAACTTGAATACTTTGTGGAGTTACTTGGTAGTGAAGAGTATAGCGTTGGCCACAACCCACTCTTTTTAAGTTAGTCCTGTTAATGGCAATCATTTTACAGATAAAAAATCGTTATTTATATATTTTACAGAATAAAATATTTACATTTTACTGATGCCATCTCACAAAAATTGCATTTTTTTTTTCACTATAAGTATGTAGGTACCTACCTACCTTGTATTTTTGAAACTATTTTTATAGTAAATTATTGGTTTGTTAATTAAATAAAAAAATTTCGTTTTAAATTTTATTTTTTTCCTTTTCAAGATTGAAATCTCATATGAATATCAAAAGTATGAAACAATCACATATTTTTTTTGTAATTTTATTTCATAATATTATCGCACTGTTTCTCTGAGTATTGGAAAATAAAGCATTTTTTGCGTATATCTGTCAATATCACACTTCAACTGTGCAAAAATGTTGCGTCGTGTTTTATGTTAATGACGTTTCACACTCTTGTATCTTATTTTTTTATGTCACGCAAAAAAATCATATTTTTTATATTTCGCGAGATTGAATGTCGTCTGTGGTTTTTGTTTATTTTTATTGCGATGAGCATTTTAAAAATAAAGAAATAAACCTGCTGTAAGGTATGTGGAGTATGTAGGAAGGTAAAATAGGTACTTACTTATAAAAAATATTTCACGCGATATATGTCAAGTTAGGTATAGTGTAACGTTTGAGAGCCCGCCTGTCATTGGCCTATTGTAGTCGCCTTGTGGAATTTCCTTAGGTAATAATAATGTGTCAAAAGAAGTTAATTGTAATAAATGTTACTTGTCAAGCAAAGTTGATTGTAATTAATAAATATGTACATATTTTTAATGTGCAACACGAATATTTTTAATTATACATGGGTTTGAGATCCATGTTTACGTACACGTGTCGTGTTGGAACAAAATATTTTGTGTTTTTTCGAGTTTTGTGTAATTTCGATAAAAAATTGGTATCTTGTATAATTTGAAACTACAAATGAGCTTTTAGGTATAAGAAATATGTGACAAACAATTAGGTATTATAACTTTTCGACCGTAATACATTAAATTTTTAAGTTTGAAAAGTTATTGGACCAGAATGTATGTAAATTATACCTAAATATAATTTTTAAGTTTGAAAAGTTATTGTACCATAATGTATGTTAGTTATTGGACCATGATGTATGTTATTTATAATGAACTCAACATTATAGAGGTGATAAAAATAGGGAGGCTGCGTTGGGCAGGACACGTGGAAAGAATGGGCGATGAAAGAATGCCAAAAAGGATCCTGCACACAAAGCCACAACGTAGATGAAGCGCTGGTAGACCCATGCTTCGAAAGCTGGATGGCGTGCAGCGGGATGTGGAGGCTGATGGTGTAAGGCACTGGAGGGAAGCATGTCAGGGTAGAGGGAAATGGCGAGGAATGCTGGAGGAGGCCAAGGCCCGCAATGGGCTGTGGAGCAATTGATGATGATTATGATGAATGTATGTTAAAGAAAACATGTATTCATCAAGGTGTACAAAGGTTTAATATCACATATTACAAAGTGTATTTTTTTAAGAACCGTTTATATTGTTTCACAGTAGATTCGGTATTTTTTAACATGTTCTGTATGAATTTAAAACAACTGCGTTTTACACTACTTGTTTGACATTGGCATCATAAGAGGTTTGACGTGATTTTTTTCACTTCTTATTTTGATGGCAATATTTATTTTAAATTTCACAGATAGTCGGCCTTCCGTGGTTCAGTTGGTTAGGTATCTGACTGCTGATACAAAGGTCTCGGGTTCGATTCCCGGTGGAGACACAGTTTTTAATTGTATTTTCAGTCCGGGTCTGTGAGACGATTAATTTCGTTTATCTCCAGAATGTGGCAACTTGTTATTGGGTGCGTGTTAAATAATTATTTGACATATTACAGTAAAGGTACAGGCAAAGCCTAGTGAGGTGGATTTATAATTATATGTAAAATGATATTGTTAATTGTTATAAATAAATAAATATTAACTGTTAGTTGCCCGAGAAGCTACAATAATATATAGTAAATATTCTTTGTATCGTAACATTGGGGCTAGGTTGTGAGGGGCCTAGCCAGTAAAGTTGAGGGTGGCCGCAGCCCCACCCTAGGATTCTGGGCAACAGGTCGGTGCCCCCTTCAATTCTTACCTATGGAAGAGCAGGGCAGACGCCTTAATGCCTCGATGCAAACGTGGCGATGACTCAGCCTGCATCACTGGGCGATGGAAATCGAAGAACTGAAAGTACTGTTCAGTGGTGGAGTACCTGTAATTCTCCAACACGAGTACTAAGGGGTGGAGGAGCCCCCCGTGATGATTGGTGGGCACGACCCACTCGGCGGTACCCCGCCATGATGATGAGACAGGTGGATCAATGAATTTGTACATCTAAATCTATGGGGTATACACACAATCACGTTATGATACAAAGATATTTAAAGCATATAAAAAGACGAATGGTGAAATTTAAGAGGAATAGTGAGAGGTCTGAGGAAAGGTAGGATATAAATTCTAAGAATTTCATTTCATATATCAATACAATAATATACCCATCCCACTTCAGGTCATTCACTTCCATTTTCCTTATAACATTCATATTTATTTCTCATTCTTTCGAATTCGTTTTGATGGGAAATAAAAACCGCTGATATATTTGTTTGTTTTGGTAAACATGCCGCTTGTATGATTCACGATTTTTCGAATGCATGTGGTTACAATCATTGTAATGTCTGCTACGATGATGATGATAATACCTTCAATAATAACAATAATAAGCTGACCATGTGTTGTAGAATTATACACACATACACACACCATCTATCGCCGTTGCCAAGAAATATTTTCAACGAAACAACAACAAATAATTACATTTTGATTAATTACAGACCACCGGAAATATCCATGTAGGTACCAACAGTGAAAAATATCCTAAAGTGCACTTTACACGGACACTATTCTTAACGCGGCCAGGGGGCCTAGACAACGTGTCATTTAAGCTAAGCGTTATATCGCTAAGTGATAGTAAATGTATGAAATTGGTCGCTATGACAACACGTGACAGCCACAAATTCCATACATTTCTATCGCTTAGCGATATACCGCTTAGCTTTAATGGCATGTTGTCTAGGGGGGCTGGTTCCCAACGCTTAATAGTATCCAAAATACAGGTTACTCCAAACATCGCTTTACACGCAACGCTTAAAACAGCATCCAAAATAGAGGTTACTCCGAGCATCGCTTTACAGTACTCTACACAGTTTACACAATTATATGTGCAAATGTATATTTTTTATTTATTTATTTATTATTATTAGCCAAAATACCTATATCGATCTTTTGGCGTTTCTGGGCCAAAGTCATGGAACAATCTTCCAATGGATATAAGATGTGCCGAAAATATCAATGAATTCAAGAAGAAATTAAAAACTCATCTTTTCCGCAAGTCGTATCCAGATTGTCCTTCATCCGTTCAATAATATTATGTGTACTAAATATTATGCCAGTTTACTTTGAATCGACTATTTTTTATAATTAATTTCATCTGGATTATGTAACAAGATTAATTTGTGATTTCTAGGTATTTTTTTAAGTTTTATATTTCACCATTTTCAATGTGTTAGCTATAGGACTAATTTTAACTTAATTTTAACTGATTGTATTTTTTTAAGTTTTGTTTCACCATTTTCAATGTGTTAGCTATAGGACTAATTTTAAATTATTTTTTGCAAACTGAAAGCGCCCTTGAGGTGACCACGGTTGTCACTAAACGGCGCTTTATAAATTGTCCTTATTATTATTATTATTATTAAAACAAATACAGCATATACAAAATAACTAATAACGCCCCACTAGGCAAAAGCCTGTTCTGGGACTGTTATTTTACACAGTTGAGTATCATTATTCAGCTGTAATTTTCATATTTTACAAGTTATAAAAGAAGAGTTTCTTCTTCGATGGCGCTACAGCCCAAATCGAGCCTTGGCCTCCTTTAACATGCGCCTCCAACCTCTTCTATCCTCAGCCGTCGTTCTCCAGTTAGGGACCTGCAGGAGCTTTTCTGCATCTCTCCGTATGTCGTCCTCCCATCTCAGTCTTGGTCTCCCCATCTTCCGTTTACCTCCCGAGTGACCAACCATGATTTTTTTGGGTAGTCGCATGTTTGACATTCTGTACATGGCCATCGAGGGGGATCGCGATCCACTTCCACGCCGGCGACGCTATAGAGCTCATTGGCCCTGTTCACCACCGGACGCAGCCGCAACATCGGACAAACACAAAATATCCACCATCCATCGGGTTCAACCACTGCCCCCGAGAATCCAACCACACACGTCAGGGCCTCCGATTGGTCTCGAAATCGGCCGCTAAGTACACTCCGTTTCAAGTCGGAGGGGCTTGTACCCCGACCCCTCGGTCCTCGTGTTGGCGTCCGAAGGTTCCGCGGGCTAACACCGGGGGCATCCGACGCAATCATCACCTGTCAGATTTGACGTCTCGTTGTCAACACAGGATGTCTGACCCGACGTCTGCGCCGGCGGTGTGCCCGAACCACCCAACAACATTCGCCACAGTTGACGAGTAACTGCCGAGCGAGACTAGAGGCGTCCGTCCTGCTCTTCTCTAAGTATAGAATGACGAGGGCACAGCAGCGTCGGCCGCCCACCCCCGCCTTTACTGCCTGGGCCCTTAGAGCCGCAACCTAGGCTTAACTGTACATGGCCAGCCCATCTCAACCTAAGCAGTCTTATATGGGTTGAGATCTTTGGAGCTTCATTAATTTTGTACAGTTCTTCATTTTTCTTTATGCGCCATTCATCTTCTTCCTCCACAGGAACACATATTCGTCGAAGGACTCTCCTTTCGAAAACATCTAATGTTTCAGTGGAATTCACGGTCAGTGTCAGAGCCTCGCATCGGTAAGTCAACCCAGTCCCAATGATTGTCTTATATAATGTCAATTTAGTTTTCCTGTGGACGTTGCGAGACCTGAACACTGGCAATAAGGAGAAATAAATTTTATTGCCTGCTGATATTCTTTTTTTGATTTCTACTTCCTCTTCATTATTTTCCGTAAGGAGAGATCCCAGATAGGTAAATTGGTCAACTGTTTCAAATGAATGGTCGTCTGCCAGCTTTACGCTACCTCTTCTTCTTTGAGATGGGTTTCGACTTTGGGCCATATATTTTGTTTTGCTCTTATATATAAATGTGTTTTTAATATCCGATATATATTTAAAATTCAACGTGTTTGGGATACCCCCGTTCCACCTCACTTTGTATACCAATCCGTGGCCTTGATGAAACCTATCATGAATTCTTCCTTGACATTTAGATGAGATTTCGTGACTGATAGTGTTGAGGGTTCACCGTGGCACCACACAGGTCTTAAATGAAAATAGGAAGGCGACTTTCACTCTGTCCATCAACTGCTGATAGAGTGTGTGACGTTTCGAGATTCTATTTTTGAATTATTCAAACTGGACGCCATTAACCGTGTGAATAATATGGCGGGAAAGCGGACGTGTCGCAATACAACATAATGATGATGTATCGTCGATTTTTGTACAAGTGAAAAATTATGCAAGTGCAAACAAGCGACTGACCTACTAGAATCGTATAAACTAGGGCTGTGAAAATTATACAAGTGCAAACAAGCGACTGATCGACTAGAATCGTATAAACTAGGGCTGTGAAAATTATACAAGTGCAAACAAGCGACTGATCGACTATAATCGTATAAATCAGGGCTGTGAAAATTGTTGGACGAAGTGCTAGATTCAGGAATTCAGGACCATAAGTGGAAATCCTCCCTTTCTGACCTCTAAATATTTAGTTAGTAATGTCTCTGCAACGCAATTGCAACTTAAGAATACTAAATACTCCTGTGAGGTTAGGAGTTAGTATTTAGTTACCTAGGACTGTGCGTTCGGGTCGAATGCTTTATTGAGTACTCGAACCATGAAATTTAATAAATATACATACATACCATCACGCCATGCTGAGTAGGCAGAGAGAACCGAATGCCACTTATTTCTATCTTGACACACATTCATCGCCTCGTCGACATTCATACATCTTCTTATAAATGTTCGTCTGTTGTTCACATTTCTAACATTTCCGTCTTTCAAAATATCGTTCACACGGACGTGCCATCCCTCATTCCATTCCTGTCCGCAATGTATATTTTCTTCGTCAGGCGTTCCTCATTCATTCTCCCCATGTGGTCAAATGAGATGAGATGGTTAGTAAATATCGAGCAATAAAATTTATTAAATATATACTTATATTTGATTTGTTACATGCAATGCGAAACTGACTTTTTTCTTGTATATTTTATTTCTGAAATGTTGTGCAGTGATTTTTTTTAACATTTGAAGTGAAAATATTAAATGTAGGTACCTACTTAAATATATATGTTTAGCAAATCGATATATCGCGGTTATTAATTATTCTGCGTATTTATAGTAGACTAGTGGGCTCGGGCAGAGGTTGTCTCGCCATAGATCGCATTTTATATAGACCTCATTCTATGTATTTTACAATTTATATTCCTCGTTCTCTAGATGCGTAATACAATGTCAATAGATTTGTTCACACCGCCATCTTTTGAAAGAATACACAACTTATACATAACTTACCACTCTTTTTTCCTATATAAAACATGTGGGGGAGTGTAGGGAATTACAAAATTCGGCGTTATATATGTATTTGGGTTAAAAATCTAATAGAATATATAAAAAAATGGTGAAAAATGAAAATATTTTTTTTACATCTCGATATAACAATACTTACCATCTATCGGGTCCATAACTATCCTATCTCTAAATCTGAATCCAACCATATAAATTAAGAAAATTCCATTATAATCCGTTGGGCTAACGACATTGTTTACAATTCTTTGGTTTAGATTCATTGTTTTAATTGTAAATAAATTAAACCAATTTCTTATTAGATGGCGTTATAAAAAGGTTTCTTCGTTACTTCATAGATAACAATAGTAATAATGCATTATTTTCAAATGAATTGTTTCAGATTATTAAAATATATAGAACTTTCAAAATTTCATTGATATGGGAATTCAATAAGAAGGCATAATTTGTGAACGTTGCGCAAGCGCATAAAGTGATCACGTAAACCAGTCGATGACAGGTCGTAAGCCCTGTATGTGCATCGAGTTCCTGATTCTTCTATAATATTCCAACTTCGTCTCTATTGCGATATTAAAAGTTTGTCAATAAAAACTATTTGTTTCATAATTAAAAACTTATTTTATTTCTGTTTTAAAGAGTTCGTCGACCCCATTTAAAATTTCGTAACAATTGTGTTGAGAATTTTTTTGGTTCTATTAAAAAAATGGGATAGTAATGTGTCAAACCCATTATTGTCCACTTCGTAGATTTAGAAAAAGGGAAATTAGATTGATCTATTTGTGTGGCTCGTTAATGCACAAACATGCATTTTAATTATAGCATTTCGACACTAGGTGGCTGAGGGAATATTTATTCGAATGGCTGTCAAATTAATACACGGAACGCGTCTATTTATAATGCCCATGTCGGTTTCGATATTTTATTTCAATCCTATAGCATCTAAGCGATAGATGTCGCGTTTGTAAATCTTCCGTTTTACAGTCGATAAAACCGATGATTACAAAATTCTTTAATAAAATTAAAGAATTTTGTAGTTAAATTTTATTTTTATTTTTAACTTAAATTGATCCGACTAAGCTTGTTTATAAACGAGACCAACACATAAAATTGTTTTATTATTACTTTATTGCATATTTTAAAATTAAATAATACAATAAAATTAAACATTTAATTACTTAATTCTCTTTTGAAATATCATAGAAAATATAAATGACCCGAATGCACAGTCCTAGGTACCTAAATACTAACTCCTAACTTCACTGGAGTATTTAGTATTCTTATGTTAGCAATTGCGTTGCAGAGACATCACTAACTAAATACTACGCCAAACTTAAGGCCTATGGCGTAGAATTTCACATTATTGTGTATGAAGAAATGAGATGGATAGCTTTCTATGGGCTTAGAAATCTATCTATCTCATGTTTAAATGTTTTTTTCTATAACAACACAAACATATGTAACCAACTTCACATTGACAGCTCGGTGTCACGATTTTTCTGAAATTCCAGTGAATTTTCGGCATCTCGTATAGATCGCTGAATACTCTGTTTGGTATTTGATTTGAGAAAATTATCAAATACATATTTGTCGAAGTCGCTAAAATCATCATTCATCGAAAACATCTCGTATTTTAGTATTAAAGCACTTGTAAGGTTCCTCGCGATCAACCTTACTTTTTGACAGTTTGCAAATGTTAGTTTACGCGCATACGCTAAGTATTTATATATGTCTCTGCAATGCAATTCTCATATAAAAACTTCGTAGCATCCTCCAGTTAGGAAGCCACGTGATCTCCTAACTTAAATGAGCGACTGTACAATGAAAACAGACTCAAGTTATTGAGTTTTGATTATATTTCTGTAGTAGTTTATTTTTTGTTGGTGTTTAATAAGAATTTATTGATTTTATGTTTCCCATTCCCACTTCGGTCTAGAAAAGAAGAAACCCTCGCCATCCCATCTCACGTTACTGAATATAATTGAATATTATTTGTTTTCTTTTACCATTCATGTTGCCCGGTTACAGAACATTGGACATTAGAACTGCCCCATCACTTTTCAACCGTCAAATCTCGCCTTAAACGCTCACTCTTTCTATCTATTCCCTAACCAACGTACACCCCATCCCACACACCATCCCTCCTTTCCTCTCCTTTTTCTTTCATTATGTTTTTTTTTGCAGTTATAAAATGCAGTTATATTTGAATAAGTATTTTTATAATATGTTAACTGCTGTATCGTATATTATGCCGAAACATAAATATCATGTAACCTTTTTTTTAGATGGTTGATTAGAAGAAATTACCTTAAATAATTAATTAATAGATTATTAAATGAACGAATGAATTAATGAATTCATTCATTCATTACTTTATTTTTTCTTACAGTAATTAATTAATTACTTAATATTTTTTTAATGAATTTATCTATTCTTTAATTAATCTTTTAATTAATAAATATTTTAATTTGATTAATAAATCGATTAATAAATAAAGTATTCTTTTATTTTTTTAATCAATACATTAATTAATCTTTTAATTAATTAATCAATTAATTAAAAATTAATTGATCTATTAATTCATAAATATTATATTTGATTAATTAATCGATTAATAAATAAATTATTCTATTTATATATTAATCTTTACATTTATTAATTAATTAATCTTTTAATTTATTAATCTATTAATTAATAGATAAATTAATTTATTTTTTAATAAATTAATCTTTTAATTAATAGATAAATTAATCTATTGATTTATAAATAAATCGGTATAGAACTTTTTTTTGTCTTTTTTTTAAATAGAATTTTTTTTGTCTTTTTTAATTATATTTTTTTTGTCTTTTTTAAATATATTTTTTTTTATGGAAATAGCAATATTGTGTTAGTCCATGTGTAGTTTTTCACTTTGGAGTTATATGTTGATGTCTAGGAGTCGTTTCATAATTTTTTTGTGCTGTGTTGACATCGATTGACTTGGTTATATTTTTTTGAAGAATAAATAGGTATTTTTTTTAATATTTCATTGTGAAATGTTGCATTGAAATCTTTAAACAACAGTAGGTACCTTCGGATACATCGATGATTTATACGGCATAAGTTTTCTAAAATGTTTTACACTGGTTCAAACACAACTGACACATCTTGATAAAAACAATTTATATGCGAAAGTGTATTTGAATTCCAATCTATGAAAGTAGAATCGCAACTCATTTTATTATCTAGTGATATTATTTACATTAAATATACCAACGTTTATAATGTTCATTCGATAAATATAATAAATTTGACGTCGACTGCGATTGCTTTCAACAATGTTATTTCAAATTGTTAGGCAGGGAAAATGTATTATTAAAATTTTTCACATTCCATAGACAAAGTAAACATTATATCCCATTTGTTTTGACGAATGCTTTGTATTTTCTTTGTGATTTATTATCTTGCGATCTATGAATTTTATTTTATACACGTACGTTTGTCCATTCCACAGCGGTATTATTTTTTTTTTTTTTTTTTTTTTTTTTTTTTTTTTTTTTTTTTTCTATAAAAAATGAATATGTCCTTGTTAAACAAGTACATATACATCTTCCTACGTTCCCTAAACTAAGCATAAATGCTTGTCCTATAGGTGAACGAGATCGGTCGAGGCAGGATTCGAACTCGCGACCACTGGATTACTAACCCAGCGCGCTAACCGCTCTGCCATCCACCCATCCTCGTGAATTTTCCCAAGTTATTAAAATATATATTTATTTTATATATTTTAATAACTTGGGAAAATTCACGAATGGGCTATTTTGTGCCTCGTACTTAATTCTGAAAATATTAATATAGTTATTTATATATTTTTAATCTATAGTCAGGTTACCAACCTTCACTTTGTCAGCTGTTCATTAAACACGCATTCAGTAACAAGTTGCAATATTTTTTAAATTGTCAATAATGACGGTGTTTGATGTGTAAAACTCCATTATATTAGGTATTTTTTAATCAACTAAAATGATTGTTTCTAGATATATATTTTCCTTATAAAAGGACGACGATTTCGGCTGACTAGGCCCTTATCAACTGGACCAGTTGATAAGGGCCTAGTCCAAGACTATGACTAGTTGATTAGGGCCTAGGCAGCCAAAACAGTTGACCTATTATGAGGAAATATATATGCAGAACCACAAACATTTTTGTTTGATTAAAAAATACCTCGTATGTTGCTATATTTTAGATAGTTATTGTGAGATATCCTGACTAAAAACATAATGAATATTTTTTCTCAGATATGAGATAAATAGGTACATTAAGTGGTAAACATGCTAAAAGATTTTATATTATATTCAAAGTAATCATTTGATCAAAGACATTTTCAATTCCTTGTAGTCAAAGCATTCAATTTTATCGCATTGGAGATGAAAAAGGGTAAAAACATAATAATATTTAAAGGCGGAATTAAAAAATGGATAAAAAATACAGACAAAACTTTTAATCAATAAATTACTTTACGTACTCTTAAAATGACAGACATACACGTGCGCACTAAAATCATACACATTATATTATACTAGTTGCATGTAACACATGAGATCCAACTGTCGATAGCGATAGTATGTATAGTTGAAGAATATGTACCAAACTATAAACCCATAAATACAAATTATTGAATATTTTCAGATATTTTGTTTTCTATACAACATATATTATGTAGGTATGTATGTCAAGATAGGATAGTATGGAGGAAGTTCCTTTTTTCCTACCCAGAATATGAAAATAGCATGATGGTATGTATGTTTGGAGATGAAGTATCAAACTATTAAGTCTTCTTACGTATTGTGTATCCTAGGCGACTGCCATACAAAATGTATGAAGCGATGTCGTCACTAAATTCAATTTTTAAAAAAATTGTTAAAAAAAATTGAGATCTTCTACTACAATGTAAATATTTTTTATAGAAAATTAAATTATCTAGTTGGGGTGTTTCGGCTTTTTTCGATAATTGTAAAAGTTTTGGAAATATAGGCAGTTAAACTCATAAATTTATCATAAAAAAAATATTTTTCTTAATAAAAAATGTTTGAGAAACCCTGGAATTTTTTTGAAAAAACTAGTTTGAGATTTTGTATTTGTCTATGTTTGTACCAATTTTCAGCGTTCTAGCGTTTATGGTTTCTGAGATATATGGAAAAATAAAATAAAAATTCAAAAGTTGATAACCCCTGACTGAAACAAAAATTCAAAGTTCCGAGTATAAAAGTTTTGTAGGCCTGTAACTGTTTATATATTCTGAAATTTAAGGCTCTGTTAATTGAGCGGATCAAAAGTTATAAGGGGGGGACGGACACACAGACACACAGACACACACACAGACACACGAAATGTTCTACTCCGAATTCTGAGTAAATCCGTGTATGGAACATATATGCTGCGAAGCCTCTAAGTTGGTGTTTTTTGACTTCAAAGTTGGAAAAGCCGTGAAAAAAGTAGACCTCTCCATACAATTCTCGCGTATTCTGGCTTGATACATTGTCGATATGTTAAGAGAACAAAGTTCTCCTGAACAAATCGACAGTTGGATAAACCATACACATTATATTATATAAAATGATAAACTGATTCCGAACAGGTTCTTTACCTAGTGAAGCAGTTTACACTCGCATCTAGGTTTAAGATTTTTCTTATTATTATTCGAATTATATTGTATCTGGATGTACATATAAATGCTGTAGGTAATAAAATGTATTTTACAATAAAAACACAAATCATGTCAAAAAGAGTGACAAGCAAGTGATCGTTATGAAGCCGATTGTTTCAAATAATTCATTAGTAATTTAAAATTACATTTTTTACAATGCCCAACAAAGCTAATTTCGAAATTATTATTAGTTGTTCAAAAAACAATTACGAAATTAACCATTCTTGGCTTTGTGATTTGTTATTTATCACTTTTTTATGAGTCACTTCGAGATATGTTTCGGAGAAGATGTCCTTCCATTGACCGGCAGCTTGTCGACAAAAAATACATACCTATAGCAAATAACAAAGTCAAAAATATCGGCCGGTTGTTTAAATGAAATTACGAAATTGTTTATTTTTTTTAATAAAAGCCTTTTTACTTTTTCAAACGTAGAATATAAAACATATATTACGATGATTGATGCTTTGGTGTGAGTGATCATTTAGAGTGGAATAGATCGCCTCAATATGTCTGCAGTGCTCAAAGTAGGAGCACTTTCTCTAAAGTACTGAAAACAGCTTTGTTTCGTAGATTAGCATAATAAAATATTAGCGAAATATTAACGTTCTCGAAATAATCATGAATCATTAAATGGCGCTACAAAAACTCTTATTATTATATGTAATTATGTATACACCTATTTCTTTTATAATACAAAAGTAAGAAATATGTAGCGATGGCGTTCAGAGAACAATTTCATTTAATTTTTATTTTAAAATATTATAATATTCTCTGGCATTGGCCTCATGAAATAGACGCTTGTGATATTTTGACTAATCGTTTTAGTTTATGAAGTAGAATCACGTTTATCCTATGAAACATTGTAGGATCCTACATGTCTAGTGTCAGAATATATGTATACCTATCACAAAATTGTCTTACTGGTATTGTCCTAATGAATCAGACGCAATAATTTAGTAATTTGTTGCCATTTGTCATCTTAAGATGATAAATTAACGGTCATTTGTAAAAATGCTTTTGTCATACAAAGATATTCTATAGTATATATTCTCTCTGTGTGATATATTTCGTTTGTGTCAAGTGGAATAATATGACATCAGGTTAATTGGTATTGGTCTAACGAACAATTTTCGTAGTAAACTGTGAATGTAAAAGTTAATTAGACAGTTCCAATAATAATTTAAAAATTTAATTATTCGTTTTGTCCAACATCGTCTGGTAGTTTGAAAGAAATGACATTCGGCAATTGACTTGCCACTTACAGAGGGTGAAAAAAATTGTTTATTTATTTATTTATTTTTATTTTTATTCAGAAATACAACAGCTTATACAATAATATAATAATACAGTAAGATAAAATTGTTGTTGATAACGCCAATTACAGTATTTCCTAGTGGGTGTTACAATATAATATAATATAACATAACACAATACAACACAATGCAACACAATACAATACAACAAAGTGTAACATAATATAATATAATCTTCACTGCTAGACTGCCCATGGAGATGGATACGACGTTCACAAAAAAGCAAAAAAAAATGTTTATAGACATAAGTTATCATCATCATCATCGGCTTGTCTGATTCTAGAGTTGAACATTAGCCTCCTCACTCTTATTTATGTATTTAATACCTATATTATATCTCCAACCCTATTCCTCCTACATATTAATGACCTGCTCTTACGCGCCCCCATCCACTGTTACGCGGATGACAGCACAGTCCATGACAATTTTTCTTTTGACAAACCTCCTTAACAGAGTGAAATATCAGAAGCCCGGAAAGACCTTCATCAAAAAATAAATAGCTACCTCCACTCAATCAATACCTGGGGTGAAAGTAATCTTGTTTCATTTAACGTCTCAAAAACGCAAGCCTGTCTAATTTCTGCGAAGAGAAACCCCAATGAATTGCAAGTATCTTTCAACGGAAGCACCCTACCTAACAGCAGCTCTATCGACCTGCTTGGAGTATCTATAACGAACCAATTACACTACAAGGGCTCCATCGAAGCTAAGGTGAAACTCGCCTCCAAAAAATTGAGCGTACTATATAGAGCGCGTAGATATTTTACTAAGACCCAGATCAGAGGCGCGATTTTCGTTTAAATCCTTAACTGTTGTTATGGATAGGAAATTATGGCTACTAGCGCTTGCGAGAGAATGCTATGTCAATAAATGCGATTCTTGTTCTCGCGTGAGTGATAGGTGTCCATACAGAATGATGTAAGGATTCTATGGATAGTATCCATATTTTTACCAGTAAATGCATGTGATAAAGGATTTATTTCAAATAAATAATAGGTATTTGAAGACATTGAAAGTATTCTAATTAGTTTTACATTCTTTCTATTCATCTTAATTAGGTACTTGGCCTATAAACAAATAATTGTTTTTGCATTTTTATTATTATTTTTTATTTGTACAGTGAGTTTTTCCTGTTGTTTTTATCACGTTAGTTACAACTCCCTTCAAAATACGAGTTTACTCTAGGATGTTATTGAACATTATAGTGTATGTATTATTTTTATATTTGAAATTATGAACGTGTGTATTGAACTGTCAGTGAAGTGACAGATCGATGTTATGGATAGCGCTAAGCGTTAGTGACACCTCTAATGCCAGCGCTACGGTATGGATACCTGCGAGGGATAGAATCCCATTTACTATCACTACAAATTGAAATGAGAATCGCGTTTTCTATAATTTTAAGGATTATAAGGATCTTATGGATTTTAAGGCGTTATGGATAGCTAAAGAGAACGAGAATCCCGCCTCTGCATACTCTACAAAGCGCGAATACGTCCAATTATTGAATATGGTAGTACCTCTGGAGTGGCGCCCCCCAATACCTACTGAATACCCTCGACGCTGTCCAAAGGCGTGCTTTACGTCTGATTGATGATCCATCACTAGAACACAGAAGTAAAGTCGGTATTTTAAGTTTATTTTATAGATACTACCACGGGAATTGCTCAGAAGAACTTGCATCTTTGGTCCCTCCTCCACCCACTCGCAACAGAGTCACTCGCTTCACTCAATCGCAGCACCCATTCACAGTGGACCTTCAACATATACGAACAAGTCGCTTCTCAAACTCCTTTATTAATACAGCAGCCCGACTGTGGAACGATCTTCCGAATTCTGTGTTTCCACCTTCGTACAACCCGGGTCTTTTTAAAATCCGAATTAATAAACTCTTTTCTAGATTGCAAAGACGAAACGAATATAAACAATTAGAGTTACAGGCAAACTAAAATTATCTAAGAAAAATATTCATTTACTATTTGCTCATTTTTACTGAAATTCAAATAAGACATATATTTAATTATTTTATTACAATGATCTGTTGGTGTATTAAATAAATAAATAAATCAACAAACAAATAAATGAATTAATAATTAAATACCTAAATAAATAAATAAATAAAAAAAATGAATTAATAAATAAATAATAAATAAGTAAATAAAAAAAATTAATAAATAAATAAATAAATATATAATTTTATCAAATATCGTATTTTTAACTTTGTGGTACATTTTAACAAAAATTAACTAAATTTTTAACTTTGTTTACACCACGTGAGAATTGAATTAGCGACCGGTTTCGGAACTAACCGTTCCCTCCTCAGGCAGAATTTCAAAATATATATTAAGTGGCAAAAAAATACAATTTGATTAAAAAGATGTAGGTACTTATACGCATTGAAACACAAAAATCATTTAAATATACAAACAATCATATACCTACACACTTACAAAAAGATAATAGAAAAGATAATAATCATAAAAAAATAAAAATTTCATCAAATTCGCGTTGCTTATTCAAACCACAAATTTTATTTTGTCTTGTCTCAGTGACGCGATAATAAGCGTATTATGAGTTGGAATAAATGATGGCCGTTTTGTTAATTTATTGGTCGTTCATTGAATGAATTAACTCGTTTATATTTATGTAAAGGATGTGAAATGTCGAGAGTTTTGCTCAATTAATTTGGGCTAAACAATATTTATGTCGGAATTATTTTTGTGTCCATCGCTCTGTCGTACATTGGCGTGAAGCGACTGTAACTATTAATATATTCAAAATGAAGTTCATAATAATACAAGTCATGTCAAACATTATTTTGTATTAATTTCGCGATTATTTACCGACTTTCAAAATCGGAGGAGTTAATCAATTCGGCTTGAATTTTTTTATGTACGTCGTCCGAATTCCATGATTCCTTTTTCATTAGTAAGGGGGTATTTTCCAATTGTTCCCATTTCAATTCTGTCCATGAGAAATTCATCAAACTCTTCAATTTGCACTTCAGCGAAAACAACTATTTATAACATTAATAATAATAATAAAAATTTATAAAGCGCCGTTTAGTGATACAAGATCACTCCAAGGGCGCTGTAGCTTATTTGTTGGCTCTACGAAACAAGGCAGTCTTAAGAAGTTTATCGAAGGTGTCAATGCTCTGAGCTCCACGTATGTCAAGAGGCAATTTATTCCATTTTAAAGGCCCGTTCACACTAAAACCGCGATCATAGTAAGCTTATTGACTTTGTCCAATTCTTTTAAAGAGTTAGTACTCTGTGATTCAGACGATCTCAGCGTAAGCTGCCTCCCCGATGGAACATTCCTCTGGCACAATTCCTGAATGTAGTGTGGAGCCAAGTCGTTCAGAGCTTTAAACATCATCAGGCATACCTTATAGTCCACTCGTTCTGGATATCTCAACCAGTGCAGTTCGTTAAGAAGAGGTGTTATGTGACATATTTTGTCGGCTCCATATTATCAACCTCGCAGCTGCGTTGAAAACTATTTGTAATTTATCAAGCTGATACTTTGGCAAACCCGCATAAATAGCATTACAGTAATCCAGCTGTGACACCACAAATGCATTAATAAGCGTTTTAGCTTCGTTTTTGGGTAAGCTCCGGCGGATACTTTTCAATTGCCTCAGATGAAAGAAACAAAAGCTAACAGTTTTTGAGATTTGCAAATCCAGCGATAGTTTGTTGTCCAGGTGGACGCCTAGAAATTTGAATGTATTTGATGGTGTAAGTTCTTCTCCATTGATGTTAATCGGAGTATTTTCAATGAGATGATGTCGTCGCGGTGAAACTACCCACATAAACTCGGTTTTCGTTGGGTTTAATTTTAGCTTGTAGAGCGACATCCAGGCAGCAATTTTTCCAATGCAACCAACGGTATCATTCACAAGACTATCCCTGTTTTCGGCAGTGCAGAATTTCACAATGAGGTGATCGTCAGCATAAGCATATGAATCAAAACCTTCATTTTCTATTATATCAAGCTTTTTAATATACAAAATGAAAAGAATGGGCCCCAAAACTGACTCCTGTGGCACCCCATATTTAATTTTCTCCGAAGAAGATGATTTATTTTGCAATAAGACAGATTGTCGTCTTTCTGATAAATATGAGCTCATCCATTTTAACATATTCCCACAAATTCCATATTCATGTTCCAGGATAAAAAGAAGAATGTCATGATCTACGGTGTCAAAAGCAGCACTCATGTCTAAAACTGATAGTAGTGCAATGTTTCCAGATTCAATTTTTGTGATAAGATCAGAAAGAATTCGCATTAGTACAGTTTCTGTACTAATGCGAATTACCGATTATTAACTAATGCGAACCGATAATTAACTAATTATTACTAATGCGAACATTATCCGATTTCAATGATTAATTTTTTTAATAGGAAGGTAGTGCTTCAGAGATCACACATATGAATTTCATCGAGTTGTGTTTCAAATTTAAATATCTTTATCGTTTTTAATCGCTAGTGATAGCAAATATTCGTTGAATAAATATCGAAATCAAAATTAAATATTCATATTGAATTCAAATATGTACATAGGTACAAATATCATTTCATATACTTAAATATGACTGATCTTTTGACACTCTATTTTAGTACAATTAACAATGTAAGGTTATTGTTTGAACTGATCAATATGATTCATTAATAATAATAATAATTATAAAAAAAAAACATTTTCTTGCACCCTGTACAAGTGCGTAATTCATTCGTTCTTTTTTTAAAGTAATATTAAATTTGTAGGTTTGTATTAGGTACAATATATTTAATATTATGATCTTGTCGAGTCTGAATAGGTAAGTTGTGTGAGTGGTATATTTGAGTGTGTAGGTATATTTGTGTGTGTATGTATGTGTGTGCATATAAACTGATGAATTATTGACGATCGCCGTGATTTTTTTATGTTTTCCTGCTGCTACATAAAATTTTATAATAAAATTACGACCGGCCGAAATAGATCGCATCGACGTTGGATCGCCCATAACTCATAACATAATAACGAAATTCGCATCGGATAGTTGCGAAAATCGCTCTCAACGTGAATCATTATAAATCTTCTTTATTTGCTTGCAGGTTTGCAATTTCCAGTCGAATGAATCATATTGACAATTTATTTCCATAATTTTCTATTCCTACTGGGTTCTTTCCTACCATACCTTCTAGGTTCTTTTCTACTACTCCTACTAAGTGCTTTCCTACTATTTCTACTAGGTTCTTTTCTACTACTCCTTCTAGGTTCTTTCCTACTATTCCTACTAGGTTCTCTCCTACTATTCCTACTAGGTTCTTTCCTACTATTCCTACTAGGTTCTCTCCTAATATTCCTACTAGGTTCTTTCCTACTATTCCTTCTAGGTTCTTTCTTACTATTTCTACTTGGTTCTTTCCTTCTACTTTATTTCTACTATTCATTACCATTGTATTATTCCTTGGTAATGTTGTTTTTGTTATTTTCTTTTTTATGACTATAAATAAATATCGATAATACGTTGAAAATTAATCTCTAGTGTTGTGAGAAATTCAAGATGTTATGTCTGCAAACGTATTATGTATTATAAGAAATCGCGTACAATTAATAAATAAGAATTTCATTTTATTTGTACTTCTTCTCCTTGTGGGCACTTATTAGTTCCACATGGTGATGGGGTCTGCCTTTCTTGTTTTGTTTCGCCACTTGATTCTGTCAAGTGCATCATCATGGGAAACATCGCTGTTCTGCATGTCTTGTCTCACTACTTCACGCCATCTGCGCTTTGGCCTTCCCCTTGGCCTCTTGCCGGTAACCTCGATACATAATGCTTTTTTGCCTACATACTCAGGTGGTCTTCTGACCACATGGCCGTACCATCGCAATCTACTCTCCTAATTATTTGTACGATGTACATATTATATACACATTATATCGTTAAGTGATAATGATATGTCATTTTAATCAGTCCATTTTATAAAAGACTTTTTATAAAATAAGACAGTACATGACTTATTCATGTTGTTCCGTGTAAGGTTCAGCCAGAGGCCCCAACGTTAACTACTGGATATAAGCCTACTGTGTCAACACGAAAAGCTGTCCGTCATCATACTTCTGTCCATTCAACATCTGTTTTCGGCCGATACCTCAACGACCATCAATCTTTCTTTTCAAGATCAGCGTTTTTATCCTCTAATAAAAACGAGTCGGTTGTGGCCAACACTAAACTCCTCACTAACAAGACATTCTATAAAGTATTTAAATTTTGTATGGAAAATATACAGCATTTTCATGAAATGAGTTTGGTAAATTAATTTTTATTGGAATATTTTATTATGAAAACTTGATTACCTACTCTTCAATGCCATTTTTTGAATGTGATGTGCCTTTTTACCAATTCAATAATAAAAATTTCAAATTATATGTATCCTGAGCTTGAGGTCACTTTGAGAAGCACTATTCAGATATCCTTCATAATCTAATGGGTTCTAAGTGAGTATTAGATATACATATTTGAAAAATTTGAAAAGAATCGAATGAGTACTTTAGTCTATAATCGATATAGTAAAATAAACACGCCGTACATAGCACACACACAGAGATCAGAATACAATCTTAGCATGATAGTAGTTGATAATCTGCAGTAAAAAATACCCTTAAAAATTGCGAAATCATAACTCCCCACTATATCCCCCCTTGGGTTAGTGAAGAGTAAAAATATTCAACTTTCTGATTTGATTTGAATCTTTTTTGAAACGTTTAAAGACTGAGTGAAACAAACAGCGAAAAAAATGTATTAACTCTAATATATAAAATGCTTTATATTTTATTTTAATACATTCGTCTTGTATTCAATTCAAATTGATTATCTTCCCAGACATCAAAATCTCCAACGTCATCTAAACTAACATGTACACAGAGCATATTTGTTTGATGTCTCGGGGTTTTTATTCCACGTTTACAAAAAAAAAACACTTAAACTATTCGCTAACATCTAAAATGACATTTGAAATGTAATTTATTCACACGGCAATGTCACTTTGGAATTATTTAATCTGATGTTATTTGTTTCGTAATTTTTAATGTAAAACATTCTGGGACCTATTTGAAGCCTTGAGGTATGCTCGAGACTTTTGATTGATAAAGATTGACGTTAGATGCGAGGGTCACCTTTGGAGCCAAGGAACTGAATGACAATGTTTAATAATAATTTATTTATTTGAATCCACATAAACAATACAAAAATAAAAATAATACAATAGTGTAACAATAGTAGGTACTATTAAATTATGAAACATAGACAATTGAAAATATGTTGGCACTGGCAAAATGCTCCGATAGGACACTTAATTCTAACATAAACAGAAACGTGACAACAATTTACCAGTACCAACATTCAGTGGATAAGAACTATTTCACTAAGCAGTGCTTGTGTCCGAATAGCTTTACATTCATTTTAAATGACACAGTCCATAATTAAGTTAAATATTGTCTTACCCTGACAATTTGTATTATTTTTTTTTTGTTACACAGACAAACCAAAGAAAAAACAAAAAAGCACACACTTTTTGTAAAAAAAAAATCGGAAATATACCAATTTCAAATATACAAATTATAACATATAACTATAATACATCACAATTTATGAATATCTATCTAAATGTAAAACATAATACTTTATGAATATTTATCACGATAAGGCTTCAAGTCAATCAATCAATCAATCAATCTTCAATCATCATGAGCGAACTACGTTTTGGATTCATATAGGTTAGGTATATATCATTTCATTATCTTGAGAAATATATTTTCAATGTTCATTCTACCTTTGTTGAGAATCCAAGAAGATAGTTTTTTATTCCCTAGCACTTAGTGACGTTATATTGTATATTTAAATTAAAATAAATTAAACATTTTTTTTAGAAAACAACGCATACAATTCTGCTTTCGATGCATTACGTTGGCGAGTAAAAAGAGTGAGACTTAATTAACAAGAAGTTTCGAAAAATCGATGCATAAAATATTTAAAGGTGTTAATCGAAATCGATGCATAAATAGATTGCTAAAAACCCAACGTTAAGTGAGTGACAACAAAAAGAATGCATAGCTTAAAAGTGCGCTTTAGCTGGGCGAGGTTTTCAACGGGGTTCAGGTTTTCGAAGGGTTTTTCAACGCGATGCAAATAGAACTTGTTCTATTTTCAACGCGTTCAACAGAAATCTGTAAGATTATTCGTTGCCGACGAATCAACATGGCTGCCGTTTGTGTTGTGTTGACTTTGACGTTTGCGGTGTCTTTTGTTTATTTGGAAAGTGTCGAAACTGAAGGTTGTATATTGCGGTACGCTCCAAACAACACAGACACTAGGCACAAACAATTTAAAACTTTGCCTATTGTCAAAAATAAAATGTTTGCAATTTTCCACATAATATATAACTTAGTTCAATTTTTCGTGATTGCAATAATAGGGGTTGCGAATAAAGCGCACTTTACACGGACGAGGTTTTCAACGGGTTTTTCAACGCGCTTTGTATCGTTTTTCGTAAATAAGAAATCCTTAAAATTATTCGTTTCCGACGAGTCAACATGGGTGCCGTTCGTTTTGTGTTGACTATGACGTCGCGGTATTTTTTATCCATTTGGCATCTCTCGATCAGAGAGCAATGTTTTAAAACAAAAACAAAAAAGTGAGGGTCCAAAAAAAATCAAATCATGTCCAATTTAAGTCAAATGGCGGGTATTCAACCTAGTCAAAGTCAAACGAAGAAAATGAGAGAAAGATAAAACACTGTTGAACGAAACGCGGAACGAGCGAAAAATAAAATGTTCTAATTGGAATTATAGTGGTCGCAAAAAAGGGGAAATTATACTAATATACACCTAAAAAGATGTTTGAAGTAACCTGTGTTTTGGATGCTGCTTTAAGCGTTGAAACCCGGACCGCGTTAAAAACCTCGTTCGTCTAAATTGCGCTCACGGAACCCTCTAGATAAGCAATCTTGTCTCCATATTTGCAAAAATGTAATGTAATAAACATAGGTCCGAATGCAGAGTCCTACCTAAATACTAACCATGTTTTCATTGCACAGTCGCTCACTTAAGTTAGGAGATCACGTAGCTTCCTAACTGGAGGATGCTACGACGTTTTTCTATGAGAATTGCGTTGCAGAGACATATCTTAATACTTAGCGCATGCTCATCGGCGTATACTAACATTTGCGAATTGTCAAAAAGTAAGGTTGATAGCGAGGAACCTTACGAGTGGTTTAATACTAAAATACGAGATTTTTTCGGTGGATGATGATTTTATCGGCTTCGTTGAATATGTACATATTTGGTAATTTTGTCAAATCAAATACCAAACAGAGTATTAAGCGATCCATAAAGAAGATGCTGAAAATTCACTGGAATTTCAAAAAAATCGTGACATCGAGCTGTCAGTGTGAAGTATGAAGTTGGTTACATTATGTTTGTGTTGTTATAGCAAAAAAACATTTTAAACGTCAAACGCCAGAAAAGAGATAGATAGCTTTCTAAGCCCATAGAAAGCTATCTATATCTTTTCTTCGTACACAATAATATGTAATTCTACGCCACCGACCTTAAGTTTGGCGTAGTATTTAGTTAGGGATGTCTCTGCAACGCAATTGCTAACTTAAGAATACTAAATACTCCAGTGAGGTTAGGAGTTAGTATTTAGGTACCTAGGACTCTGCATTCGGGTCATAGTGTTCTTGTTGATATATGTGTAATGGCGCTAAGTACAGTCCCCACATGCAGAACGCGAGGTGGTCGTGGCACTAGCAAAGAATATTCAATGAGATTCCAGATGCACGTGCTACTCGGTAGGAGCACAATGGAATCAACAAAATAATGTCAGAGTGCCAACAAAATTTCTAACCCAACTTATTTTCCTTGGATCATTCATTGTTAGTGACGTCATTGGCGTATATATTAGGTTCCTATTATATCACAATATAATGTTTACTTCCATTCAGTTTGTTTTGTACGTGTTTGTCCATGTGCTTTTTTATATACGATGACGTTCCTATAATGTATTACTTCTTTCTTACCTATTTTGAAAACAATTGTGACTTATGACATCATCTTTCTTTAACCGATATTAAAAATAAATTGTGACTTAGGATCGTCTTCTTTTACTGATATTCAAAATATTCTATGACTCAATACTAGTTAGTACAACTTATTTCTTTAATTTATATTGAAATTCAACTGTCATTAGAGACTAAATCCACCATGACTATAGACAAGTGTAATGTTTCTCTTTAACCGATATTAAAATCGGGGGCTACTCATGACACATTCTTAATATATGCTTATCTTGCCTTAATCTTAAAAATGTATAAATTAGTACTCGATCATAATTTAATTTTAATCTTTCTCTACATTCAATCATAAAAAAATGTTAATATCAACTTTTAGTATGAAATTGTCATTAATTTTTGTCTGAACAAATAAAAAATATTTAATTAATTTGAAGCTCAAAGATTTCTTAAGTCTGAAGCTGATCTTAAACTTATTTTGATCAACTTCGTGAGTAGCCCTGCAGACTTAAGACTTGTTTAAACACCTCTAATTAATTTTTCTTTTATATCGCTAAATTCGCATGGTTAATGGAAGTTTAAAGAGGTTCACGAGCAGTAGTGAGAAACTATTTATTTTCACGTATTGGGCTTTTTCAATAGACTATAATATATAATAAGCAACATTGAAAACTTAATACAGAGATCAATTCAATTATACAATTCAACATTTCAACGAAAAACTTTAAAACAATTTTATAACAACACTCAGAATAATATGCTAATACGTTTGATGAAAAAATGTGGAAATGATGAAGATTTTTCGCGTCCTTTGATAAATTGGTGTTTTTTTTATTTATTTTTATTTTATAAAATACATGATTTTTAAGAGAGGAATGCCAACAAGTAATTAACAATACATTCAAAATAGAGATAATGGAGGGATACATACATAGCACACATCCATACCATCGACACTCTTTTACTTTCAGTTAGTGTTTTTTTCTCTGTAATATATATTTTTTTTTAAATATTACAAAATGAATATGGCCTTGTTAAACAAGTACATATTCATCTTCCTACGTTCCCTAAAATAAGCAAATAAATGCTTGTGCTATAGGTGAACGAAATCGGTCGAGGCAGGATTCGAACTCGCGATCACTGGATTACTAGCCCAAGGCGCTAACCGCTCTGCCATCGACCCATCTAAAAATATACTAGGGATAATCCCGTGTTATATTTGGAGCTAATTTCTTCATCATAGATCTCCTAACATACACACACAGGTGTGATCGATTAATTCTGACACCGATAAAAATTGGGCACAAATCGGCGCAGAACTTTTATGGTTTGAACTAAACGCCCTGCATGGGGAGAGTAGCAAGACCCAGGTTGAGATGGGAAAACGAGGAATGCGGTGCAGCTTCTCCAGGTGGAGAGTTGAAAGTAGGCGGCTGACGACAGGCGGAGTTGGAGGCGAAAATTGCAAGAAGCCAAGGCTAAATTTTGGTTGAAAGCCATCGGAGAAACGCCCTGCATTTTTCCTCGCAGATTAGGAAATGAATAACGAATACCTATCTAACTCCTACTCATTTTATCCATTTTTTTTATACATCTTCCCACTTTGACCGGCCGGACATTAATATGTTATCTTTGAATGATGTCAAGATGCTGTCAGCTGCCACGGGACACCCATTCCGTGTACCACTCATCGCAGAGAATCCCATTCGACACAGACCGGTGAATTTTTATTGCCTTTGAACGAATTTCTCGTTTGATTTTGATACATATTGCTTTTTTTTGTTTCCGCCGGAGTGCGCAGCTGCACGAAAGACAAGAAGATAGCCCATTGCTGGTTAAAGGAAACCGTCCACAGTAGTTCCTCTTCGTAAGATTTTAGTATTCTTTGTAAAGGAATTCATTCGAGTGCGTCCACTGATTCACGTCGTCGGTAATGCCGACGCCATTGCCCGGAGAGGCACAAGTACGGTGCGTGCCTATGTCGTCGTACGGAATTCCGATTAGTGGACGCACTCCGCTATATTTTGTCTTAATAAATGTGGTATCAGGATGTCAAGAAAAGTAGTAGGTACATTAATTCAGCATGAGTTATCCGAATGACTTCGAAATTCCGAATGTCACGAAAATTCGAATGACAGTTGCGTCGGCAATCCGATTTCTGGCGATACAGTGGACGCATTGCCACAAACGAATCCGTTTAATACGATGCGAAACTTTGGACGCTTACCTTAAAACCAGTTTATCCACAGATTCCTGATGAAAACCGACAATGACTCATAAATCTCCGCGATTTGGATATTATTTTTAAAGATGGAAAGGAAAATATGTTGTATATTGACCGGACGCCTTAGGACTGGAATGCGCGTTATGATAATGATAGTGATCCATCTTTTATTTTAATTTCCTCCGAGTGGACGTGGGTTGAAAGGCTCCAGCAGCTGATTTGTTCAAACAAAGATGGAAATCAATTTAAAATATACACCTAATTTTTCAGAGTTTATATTCGATAGAGGAACTCAATGAAAATTGAACTCGCGCTCTCGGACGAGGTAGATATTTTCCATTTGAATATAGGGTGCTTCAAACCTTACCTTAAACAGAGATAGCCGTCGTCGAACCTCATATAATTGGCAGCAGCTGTCGTGTGATAACGGAAAAAAGAATAGCGTAATTGTTAAACGTTGAGCTAACAAATTTAGTTATAAGAAATGTAAGTGATTTCCTGTTTTATGTTTCTGTTTTTTTTTGTAATAGAATAATATACATACTTTTCTGATTCGTCTATTTTATGATGATCGATTTGGTCACAGGTGAAATTCGGCAATAGAAATTCAGTTATTAAGGGCTCACAGGCACTCAAATATGATAGTTACATTGGCGTTTCCTCATTTACTCAGCCAATACTTACATTGTCGTCTTGAACCTAGAGACAGGGATAAATTTTAGTATTGTATACATCAGTTTAAATTGTTTGATGTAAGACTTTAATTTAGAAAAAATATGATGAAGACACTTTGACTGCTTTAGATGATAATATTTGTTTATTGATTTAAAAAATGTATACATAATTCATATTGTCACTTACGTCGATCTTATTTTGCGCTAGTCAAGTCGTACAAACTTTATGGCGGGACGAACCCCATCGCTTTTACTTCAGTACTGCATACGATTCTCTCACACGGGACTAAGATTGATACTGTCGATTAATTAAGAGAAATAAATTCTTTTGAACGAATCGAGTCGGATTAAATGGGGATACCCTAATCCTAAATAATATTTTTTAACAGATTTTTAATTATCTCAATAGAGACGAAGTTGGAATATTTACTGTAGGAGAACCAGGAAATCAAGGCACCTACAGGGCTTACGACCTGTCATCGGTCGTAAGCCCTGTAGGTGCCTTGATTTCCCGGTTCTCCTACAATAAATATTCCAACTTCGTCTCTATTGAGATAATTAAAAATCTGTTAAAAAATATCTTTGACTCCCGACAGGGAAAAAAAATCCAATGTTTGCGCATATGCAATAATAAAAATATTCGACTAAATAATATTAATCATAGTATTTTATAACATAATTATTTAAGTAAATATAATGTATTGTTTTCCACTACTCTACTCTTAATTTATATACCGATTCTGTTTCGAAATTGTTTATATTCAGAGCGTAAAATTAGTTGAGTAAGTACTGTTTTTATGTTTCCTGAAATAAAATGATGTCACTAGTTTACTCTGATGACCTTGACCTCATAATATCATTATTATTTAGGCACTCATTTTTGTTGACACAGTTTCACACTTGTCTTGAAAAAACTTTTGACAGTATGAAATAAAATTGACTCAAGACTTTAAAATAAATTTTAAAAAGTATCAATTCTGATTATCCTTAAAACAAATTTTATAAATAATATTTAAAAATCTACACGAATCTGGCATCCTTCAATTTTTGAATATATTTTTTTTCATTTCGTTGCTTTGAGATTATTTGATTTGTTCGTTTTTCTTCGCTTCCTGACATGTTTTAGATCTTCCATCCTAAATTGATTTTTTGGTCTACGATCTTTTCATAATATCATCCCCTTTTTTTAATATATTTATTTTTTTCATAGATCCTTTGTTCAAATTGATTTAGGAGTTTCTCAAAGATTTTTCCGTTTACATTTTTTTTAAATTTATGTGCACACTTTTGCTTACAAATATTTGTGGATTATAATAATGATATAAATTTAATATACCTACCACTTTGATATGTATAGCCTCACGTTGCTTTGGTTGGTTGGAAGAAATTGCCTTAAGGCAATGACCCGCCATTGTACACATTATTGTAAACGAAGTTCAATAAATAAATAAATAAAATGATTTTATAAAATTATTAGCATATTGAGATTTGTAACCTGTTAGCAAGATTATTTTTAAAAATAAATGCATGTTTTATACTATAGATAAAAGCACTGTTTTTTCTTCAACAATTATTTTATTCCTATCTATTTATGGCCTTTTCGACTGGTAAGGGCCTTTAAAAAGGCCAGGAGAAACGATCGACCTGGATAGGAATACAATAATTGTAGAAGAAAAAACGATGTTAAATGCCATTATTAAAATTAAACAGTGTTTAATTTTTATAATGGAATTCTACATAGTCAACGCTGTCAGTATGAAAAAAAATTAAAATGTCTTATACTATTTTTATTATACTCGAATTTTTAGATATCGACTTCCTTGCATCCCGTGGCAGTGGTTGTTATATTACCGAACTGTACTTTATTTAAAAATTAACGAATGTCTTCTTCATCTTCTCGAGTCTGTGTTTTGCATAACGCAGATGGTTGAAAACATTGTTTTTTTTTAATAAGTTATTATTCATTGATTTTAATTAGGTGTTATATTTTAAAAACTCTGTTAAACTCAGTACGTGTTTTAACTTTTCTAGATATTTCATTTTTATTTATTCTTTTCAACCGGATCAAGATTGATTCCATCGGTTATTTTTCACAAATATTTATAACTTTGACGATTATGCGTAATGGCGAATAGAGATTTTTTTCCTCGTTTGATTTACCTCGCATTTTGAAAGAATTTATAATCTGACACACGGCGTTTGCAATATTAATGTCTTATTCGCTCCTCCGATAATGATTGCTGAAAAAAAAAACACTTCAAAATGTGAATAAAAAAAATAGTGAAAAGTTATTTTTGAAAAATGTGCGTTAAAAAACTAGCAGCTGCTTCGATATGTTATTTTAATAGGTGTGGGATTATTTATGACAAGCGAAGCGCGAAAGGATATTTTGTTTACGTGAAAGATTAAAAAAAATAACAATTTAAATAATTTATTTATACTTTGTGACATTTTTCCGGACATGGCAACATTTGAATTCAAAAAAGATTATTGTATTTTTGACACAAATTAGTCAGTGAGAAACACCTGATATATCAAAAGCATTTGATCGGTAAAATTTCAAAATTATTCCAACTATAATTTTATTGGTTCTAAGACCACGAAAAGTTTATTTCTACGAAAATATTATTTCTCTATGGCAAAAGAACAAACTATTATTTTGTATACTTAAATAATTTAACAGTCGGAAGAATATTTTAAAGCACCGACTTACTTAAGGGGGAGATTGCTGCCAACGTACCCAGAGCCGGATAAACGTGTTTTTGCGCCCGTAGCAATATATTTGAATCCGCCCCCCCTCCCCCTATTTTGTTGGAATTTTAAATGTAGAACAATTTAAAATTATGTAAAATTACATCGGGTCTAAAATGACGAATCAGTTTATTAATATTACCTAAACTTACATATATAGTTGTTTAATATTATTTATAAAAAAATAGCCACAATTGGAGATTCATATTAATATTACATATTTCTAATGTCGTATTACATTATTTGAGTTTATTTTGTTTTGTTTCACAACACCAGATATAATGTCCAAATAACATGTTAAAAGTAGGCGAGCAAGATATTAGCACTAAGCGAAATTTTTTACATACACTCTATCATGTCGAGCCTCTATCCGAGTACACAAAAAGAACCGAGTACCATACCTGCGGTTTTATGATTTATATGATTAACATTTTAGAATTTTAAGAGCCCTTTTTAAAACAACCGCCCTGACTTCTTGTTCCTGATTGTTCTATGATTTATCCGGCCCTGAACGTACCTATTTTTCAATTTGATATTTATTTATTTTGATTAGGAAAAAAAAACAGGAATACAGAAAGAAAAGTACATGATAAATATAAAAGAAGTATACCTACAACAATCTGTACATCCAATAACATTGTTTCACAAACATAATATGTAGGTAAGTATTACAAACTAACCACAATATAATACAAAAAAAAACATGTCTATTTAAAAAATAACAATCAATTTAAATTTTTCCAAAAACAGCTCATAACAAAGAAGAATATGGGGGAAATAAAAAGAGATACAATGACGTGATGTATAAAATAAAATTTAGGAGGAAAGAAGGAGAAGTAGGATATTAGGAGAAATGTCATCACCGTTGTAGGTCACGTCATTGTTGTAGGTTGATATACCATCATTAATTATCGTATCAAATCATTTTGATAAAAATAATTTAGATAGTTAGGGTATTCTTCTTCTTCCGGTGCCATGTCAGGAACCCCCGACGTCGGCTATCACTCTGGCAAATCCCTCTCTGTCCTGTGCTGCTCGGAATATCTGTTCCACGGTCCTGAAGCCGGTCCATTCCCTAATGTTGCGCAGCCAGGACATCTGTCTCCTTCCAGTCCCTCGGCGACCTTCTATCTTGCCCTTCAGGGTATTAATAAAGAAAAATAAACCTTAATCTTTTAATAATCTTTAACAATTGCATACCCCGATTTTCAACGTTTATCATATATTTTAATTTTAATATAGCTAAGGCGTAGTGCAACATATTTTTTTTTCTAATTGAAGAAAACAAAAATATCTGGAAAAATATGTTGTGACGTTGCATTAATATTTTAGGTTTAGTAAAAAAACCTTAAAACATTAATTTTCCATTCAGAGCCACTGTGAAATATGTTTTTTTTGTTTATTTACTTAACCTGATGCATTAATGCAACGTCACAACATTATTTCTGTAAACTTAATTAGTCATCAAATGGTGAATTTAATTCTTTTGTTACTCTTCTTGTCATTAAGATTATTTTTATTTACTTAACTTTTTAACATCTTAATAGAGACGAAGTTGGGATATCATGGAAGAACCAGGAACTCAAAGCACCTACAGGGCTTACGTCCCGTCATCGGCTGGTTTACGTGATCACTCACACCAATTATGCCTTCTTATTGAGTTCCCTTATCAATGTAATTTTTTAAAGTTCTATATATTTGAATAATGTGTAACAATTCACCTGAAAATAAGACATTATTACTATTGCCATCTATGAAGTAACGAAGAAACCTTTTTGTAACGCCATCTATTGAGAAGTTGGTTTATTTGTAGACAATGAAAGCAACAGTCCTTATAAATGAGGTGACGGTATCTCGCACAGATGTCACCCCTTGACTGCGTCGCCAGAAATATTATTTCATTTTTGGCTTGTTTACCTACTTGTACCAATCTGTATGTAAGACAGTATGTTTACAAAATAAAATAAATAGAAATGATAATATCTAATCTCTAGTTGATGGGAAGGAATTGCCTAATGGCAATCAATAAGCCCGTGTTCAGTAAATTTGTTTATACTACATATGTACAGAAAGATGAATAAATGATAAAACAATCTAACACTCATTATTGAAATGTTGCGGCTAGTTAGAGATATACATATTGTAGATAATACTCCTGAATTCTCAATCGACATGTTGTATCGGTCACAAAATTTTGCCTAAATTATGTGCTCGCGTATTCAGACAGAAATTAGCCTTATATAAATGCTTTAAAAATTACACTGAGTTTAATTTCAATATTATACTCAAACAAAGCGTTTGTTTATTGAGCAGTCAATAGTAAAAAGTAAATAAAAAATATTTATATAGAAATAAATGATGGTAGCTTGAAATCAAAGAAAATTTTCATTTACGATATTCGTTTATTTTTTATACAGAACGATTGTTTTTCTAGGTAATGGGCTTATCTACTGATTAATACTGAGAATCGGTCGACCTATAAAAAAATCATTTTGATCTTGTAGAGCGTAAATATTTTTAGATTTTCGTCACTACGTTGGGTGTTGAAATTAAAATAGAAAAGTGGTTTAAAAACACGTAAAAATAAAATAAAATTACAAAAACAAATATCCCTAAAAAATCATTTTATAATGCTACAGATATTTTTGTCCGGAAGAAGAAGCGGTTAGCTTCGAAAATACTCAAAATACGTGGTTTATATATAGTTATTGTATATATTTTTGTTTATTCATCATAAAAATAAATAAGTTCAAATAAAATAAGATATTTGTATCTAAATCTACTGCAATTACAACCAATTAACTATTATTTCAATCATTATAACCAATCATAATTCCGACATGTTTAAGTAGATTGTCAAAAATCTTGTATATTTTGTTTTCCAGGATTATCACCGTCAAATTCCTCATATCGCATCACAGAATGCGGTCAGGAAGAAACGTTATAAAAGAAACCACAAAATGGAATGTATTGGCATTTCTTATTCGCCCACGTTGACAAAATGACGGTCGTGCTGTACGCAGGGCCGGATCTTTAGCTTTCGCTAAGTTCAAAATGCGCCCCCCTTATGTCATAAATATTATATCTATTATTTGTCTTGTCATGTAGGACGGTCTTGGGCAGATCGAAGGGCTTTAGTGATTGAAGATCCTGGAGCGGATTTGACAAGGTCATTCCATGGGATCATTGAGCGACCTCGGATCTCTTACCCTGCACGCTTCCCATTACGATGAGCTTCTCGAGGTTATCGGGGGTCCTTCTGATAATGTGTCTGAAATACTGAAGGATTCGCTGTAGGCAGATTGACAATAGACAATTCTTTATTTGTAATTCATTTAAGAATGTCTCATTGGTTCTTCTGCAATCCAAATGGAGACATAGAGCCGCTGACAGATCGGAATGGTGAAGACTTATTTTGGAGGCTAGGTACCACCTCGGGATCTGGAGCCGATAATGACAGTTCTTCTAGCAGTTCATGTAATTTGCAAAATTTTTGGATACAAGTTTTTTTTTCAGTTTTAGGGTTGATTATTATTTTGTTTCTTTGCATGGTGCAAGGTTTAGGTCAAAGTTTAGAAATCTCTAAAGCAGCGATCACTATTTTGTATGGGGGGGAGGGGGGTATGACCCCGTGCTTTTATTTTTCTTCTACTTCTTTTATGTAGACCTTTCGGTCTATTTTTTAGAAGCTGCTTACATGCGAAGTGGAAGCTGTCTACCACGAGGGGGGGTTCTGTGAGGCTGATTGTGCAACAAGATAATGAAAACGATTGGGTTGTGGCCAACGCTATACTACCAAGGCTCTCCAAAAAATATTCAAATTTTGGATGGAAAATTTTCAGCATTTTCGTGAAATGAGTTTGTTGAATTATTTTTGATTTAAATATCTTAATATGAAAAATTGATAGTTCTTCAATGTCGTTTTATGAACGTGATGTGCCTTTTTAGCAATTTGATAGTAAAAATATAAAATTTTACGTTTCCTGAGCTTGGGGTCACTTTGAAATATTTGACAGTTGAAAAAGGTGAGAAGCACTGATCAGATATCCTTCAAAATCTAAAGGAGTCTCAGCGAGTATTAGACATACAAATTTTAAAGGAATCGAATGAGTAGGTACTCGAAAAAGTAGAATAAACACGCCTTACATAGCACAAAGTATACAACACACACACACACACATCTCAACATGATATTAGTTGATAATCTGCAATAAAAAAATAACCTTCAATCTCCTTGGGGTAGTGAGGAGTAAAAAATCCACGGCGGGTGCACATGTCAAATATTCCAGAAAAACTCGTACTAGGCATCGTTGTTTCTCTTGGGTTTTCAACATGACGATTATCTTTATTATAATCCAACGCCTCCGGCTTATGTGCACTCGACGAACATGCACCATTTCAACCTTTAGTGAATCCGGTCTTGGCTATTTGGACAAGTTTCCAGCGTCCATTCCATTGACATTGTCACATTTATAGATGACAACGTCCGTGTAGTGTTTGTTAGCTTATAATGTCGCGATGATAGTTTAATCACACCATACCGCGGTGTTAATCACTATACATAGATCTCGCTACATCCAGGTTATGTCTCTCGACGTTTCAGAGAGAACGACCACAATAAATGCAATTTATTAGGCTATAAATTTGTTTTTTTATTCTTTATTGTGCCCCCAGTAAGAATTTGACGTATCTCAGAGATACTTTAAACGAGTACTTTAGACGGGCGAGTCTATTTATCCGTAACTAAAGTTATTTTATACGATGAATCAGTAAAATTGGTCATTTTTCATATCCTCATAGTTGTTGATAATTTATATATTTATTAAATATATAAATTATCTTCAACTATGAGGAGCCTCAATCATGGTTTAATACTAAAAGTACCTATTCTTAAGACCCTTGGGCATACAGATGTACACAAATATGCATACTACAACTACTATCTTCTAATTTATAAAACTCGAAAAAATATTGCACATGTAGAGTTTATTTTTAAATAGTAAAAAAACTCAATCGGTAGATTTTCATATTCTTTCGATTGTAGTAAAAATTTACTTCATAGGCCTTGTCGTATTTTAAATAAAAATATGTAAAAGGGTTTTATTGAAACTAATTTTACAAGATTTTTTTTTTAAATTTCAAAAACACAATAGAATAAAGATTTTATTTAAATTTGTAAAGGGTGTCCTCAAATATATTTTTTATTTACTTTATGTAAGGCAATTCGTCCCGTAAAGAATGTTTTGTGACGTATTATTTTCCAAATATAAGTATTTGTTTATTTATAACAAATACCTATATTTGAAAAAAACGTACACTATGAAATAAACAAAAAAAATCAGACCAAAACGGTTTGTCCAATTTTGTTTTTGTTATTGTTGTGATACTCAACCCTGGTCAACGTAGTTGTCAGGTTCTCTATAAGCTTGTACAATTGTTTTTAAATTTCTTGCATAAAATATTTACAATAAGTATTTTGCTTTCAAAGGAATAAAATTAAATAAAAACTTTGACCACAAACTACGTTCCGGCTGTATTTAGCACAAGTCAAGAACGGAACCGACCGGATTTGGGTTTAGATACTAAAGAACTCCATAACATAATTATATCCATGATATGGGTTATCACGAGGGTTTTGATTCCATCGCTTGACCGGATTTGCCCCCCCAGTACTCAGTGTTCATATTATACAATCGTTGTCACATGCTGTGATATCCTATTATGGAAAAATAGCTTTAATCTCGTGCTCTATAAAGTCTATTTGGGAGATTCATTCTATCGAATCACGAAAAAAAACATTGATGTATGAAAAATAATATACATTAATAGTAAACGTAGAATGAATGAATATTTTTTTTTTATTAAAATTGATAAATTAAATTTTCAGTTACTTCCAGCTATCACCAGAAACGTTCAAGACGCCTGGGTGTCTGCAATATTTAGAGTATCTATCTTTATTAAAATAAACTGCATTTCACTTCGCGACAGAGGAATGCACGTGGATGCGCAGAGCGCAAATTTGTGCTTTTTGCTCGGTTGGTATGTGCAAACAGCCCCCCCCAACGACGAAAATTCTCAAGTTATTTGCCGGAAATTGTACTAGGATTGTTTATTATAACGAATTGAATTCCATATTTCTTTTAACAATTTTTTTTTCTCAAATAGGTACCACGAATAAAAAATCTTTTTAATCTTTTTTTATTAATATTTAAAACCAAAATACATAATACAAACAATAAATATAAGAAAAAACAATTACAAATATTATATGTATGTATGCATATATTTTTTTGTATAAACTACCTCACTAGGCTGAGTCTGTTCTTAGGAGGTAGAAAATTACTTGCATCATATATCACAGAAAAGCATTTTGAACTTGTGTTTTTTTTTATATTATAAGTACCTACCTATTAAAAATAATAAATTAAGCTATTCTTACTTGATAATGTTTCAGCAGTATATTCCCATGTTTTTGTTTTTAATCCATGTTTCTATTATTTTCTTTAATTTCAAATGTTTCATCAACTGTGTGTCCTTTATTTTTTTTTAACGTATTAAAAAAATTTGGACATAAATAGTTGTAATGTTTTAATGTAATGAATCTTTTTAACACATTTTTTTAGTACATATTATTATAATTATTTTTGTTTGTTTGTTTCAGCTCTAGTAAAGATGCCATCAGGGAAGCATGATGTCCCCATCATAGACGACAACCACGATGGTACTGTCAGCATCAAGTATGAGCCAAGAGAAGAAGGCTCCCATGAACTGGTTGTCAAGTACAACGGTGAACATGTTCAAGGTAAGAACACACATAGGTACATTATTATTCTATTATACTTTATGGTTATCTACTCATCTGCAAGTGATGCTAACATTACCACTATATACCTAATATGAATGATAAAGTAGTAAACATAAAAATTACAATAAACACTTCCTTACACCCTGCGGAAGCAGCGAGATTGTTACCACATGTAAATTTATTTATTACAAAATTCCAATATAAACATTAATAAGAAAATACAAAATATAAGAAAAAATAAAATATATACAAATATCCCCAATCGAAGACGAAGAAAATATACAAGTCGGACAGGAATGGAATAAGAAGTCGAAGTTGCCCTAGAAAAGGATGGCACGACCATCTAAACAATATTTTGAAAGGTCGAAATGTAAAAAGTCGGGGTTCGGTTCTCTCTGCCTACCCCGTAAGGAACATGATGTGATGGTACATATGTATGTATGTGAAATACAAAATATTATCATCAATCAAATGTGGATATTTCCACTCTTCTAGCCCCAAGGCTGGGGGCTGAAGTGTTTTTTTATCATACATCGATGGTACGTATAGTGCACAGACGTGGCAATGCAAAAAAATAATATTACATGGAAGCATTTTTAAAATGTAATATTTATTAAGGCATTGTTGCTTTTTTTTATTTACCACATATTGTCAATAAGTAGTGTCTTGATCATTTATCGTACACATATCATAATTGTTCAAAATCTTCTTCTGGGTCACAATCCTAGGATTGGTCTGCACCAAACACTCGATCTTTCCACTTAACTCTATCGTCCGCCAGTCTCTTTATCTCTTTGTAACTGCTACAGTGCACGTCATCGATTATCTGGTCTATGTAGTTGTTTCTGGGGCGACCTCTACAGTTACCCCCATCAATCATTCCTTCGACGATGGTAAAAAGCAGGCCTGGGTGCCGGATGTTGTGGCCTATCCAAGTTGTTCTCTGTTGGGCAATTCTTTTCATAATTTGCCTTGTCTCTCCAACCCTACTTAGTACCTCGTCGTTGCTGATGTGTTCTGACCATTGAACTTTTGCTATGCGTCTGTAGCACCACATCTCAAACGCAGACAGATGTCCCGTTTCGCGTTGGCTGATGGTCCATGTTTTACAGCCATATAGCAGTACACTCCAGACAAGAGTCTATGAAAAATACAAGCATTTTTGTGTACATATCTCGATTTGACAAATAATGTACTTACCACATATGTGCACTATACCATCGATATGTACTTTCTTTTTTTGGTTTTGCAGTGATTTCTGGATATTTATTTATTTATATAATTTATGTACATGTGTACAAAGGCAGGTTTATTGCCATAAGGCAATTTCTTCCAACCAACCCGAGCAACGTGAAGTCTCTTAGTTAAATTGGTACAGTACTAATTTAGTGAGAAATAAATTGATAAAAAATAACATAAAAGAGTAAGGAATATAAAAAAATACAAAGAGAAAAAAAATGAAAAGAGAGTTTAAAAAAAAAAAAAAGAATAATAAAAATAACACTGATCATAGCAATGAGGAAAAGGAGGTTACGGAAGGATATAGAAGGAATTCAGGAACTATTTAACAAATAAAGTTTTTTTAGTTTACCTTTAAATATTTGAATGGATTGAGATGACGTTACTTCATCACTTAGGCCATTCCATAGTCTAGCTGATTGTACTTGAAAAGAGGAGCTGAAAACTTCTGTATTGTGAATGGGGATAGCTAGGATATGACAGTCACTAGGTCAATGCCATTATACTTATAGTTGTTTAGTCTTTAATCCCTTTCAGTTTGAATAAAGTGTCTTTTAATCTATTCCTGCTAGAAGGTGGTATAATTATAAAAGATATTTGTTCAGTTCATTATATGCAATTTCTTCTAACTAATCAGTAACTAAAGATACATTTACAAATGGAAATTTATATTTGTGTAATTTACAGGATCTCCTTACAAGTTTCATGTGGACTCCCTGAGCTCGGGGTCGGTGACGGCATACGGACCTGGTCTTTGCAATGGAGTCAGCGGAGAGCCCAGCCACTTCACCATCAGCACCAAAGGAGCGGGCGGCGGTGGACTCAGTATGGCTGTCGAAGGACCCAGCAAGGCTGAAGTATATATTCAACTTAGTTTACCATGATGTCGCATGTTGTTCTCAGTGAAAAATAAATATACACTAACATATCAAGTCTCTCCAAAACAAATGTTTTATTTTTAAATGAATTAAAAATAATATTAATGTATGCTTTCACAGTTCAATTAGTTAAAAATCTAACCATGTACCAAGATAATGTCTTGGTAAATGATTAAAATGTCAAAGATATTTTAAATTCTATATGAAAAACCCAATTGAAAATCAAAGATGTATGAAAATCCGTGTAGAAAGTAAAAGATGAATTAAAATCTCAATATAAAGTTGTCAGCTGATGTTACATGTATTGTTATTTTATTTAGTTGGTGAAAGAATTTTTTTAAGCTGTGAGGCACTACTTAGAATAGTGCTTCCACTCTTTTCTATTACAATTGTTTTCGGGTAGTCAAAAATACAACAGGCAAAATAACATCTCACATAGTTCAGCAATGAGGTTCACCACCCATTATGAATGTTGCTTTTCTTAGGTGAGACGAGACTAGTGTGTGGGAATACATGCATGTATCGTTCTTCCTTTTATAAACAATGCACACCTGTCGCTGGTTATCCCACATTGTGGGATATGCCGTGATGGTATGTATCTATGAAATATTTTTTTTTGTGGTAATTTCAGATAAAGTCTTCAATGAAAGATGAATAGGGCGACTGCCGTGGCACATTTGGTAAGCCGTTCGGTTTCTGTGCGGACATCCTGGGTTTGATTCCCAGCAGAGGAGAAATTTATTTAAATTCATTTCACATGCTAACATTGCTTCTCTGGGCTGGAAACACTGGTTAGTTGTCATACGTCAATACGTTCGCCAATAAAAGTGTTTATTATTTATTTATTTATAGGCTGAAAGAAATCAAATGAGAGGCAAAGTTAATTCCCATATTAGGTAATTATATTTTTATATCTCATTGATTTTTTTTGTTTTAAGATAACAGCCCATGACAATAAAGATGGTACTGTGGCTGTGTCATACCTTCCCACCGCTCCTGGAGAATACAAGATCAGCGTCAGGTTTGGAGATAAACACATCAAGGGATCACCCTTTGTTGCTAAGGTAACATTATTTATATTTTAGGTAACTTTATTTTTATTGTAATGTTGGTATTTTTATGGTAAGGTTGTTCTGATTATTACAACAGATTATTCTGAACATTTTTAAGATCTTCGAATAAAATCAAATAAACAAAAAAAAAGACTTGTAGTGATGATATTTTAAATGCCGCTTAAACGACTAGGTACTATATTAGAATTGCAATATTAACCATAAATTATTGTCATGAACCAATCGGCTTTTATAAAAATCATTAAAAATAAAATAAAAAATCCGTGTGTGGAACGGTTATATTAAATCGCCTGTTATTCTACCTTCTGGATACTCCTAATTTATTTTTTGTATTTGTATTGTAAGTACCTAATCCTTTATAAAATCAACATTGTATGATATTATGAGGGGGAGGTAGAAAAAAACTATTGTAACTCTTGTCTACCAATAAAGAGTATTTTTTATTTATCTATACATACACTGATAGACATTACAATATTTATTGAATCTGTAATGCCCCACTAGGCAAATAAAACTGTGCCGGAGCCAATGCTTCTCGAGACATTGACATTGTATTAGTTGATGCCAACATCAATCGTACATAAAAAGTGATAATATTACAAATAACAATGATCCAACTGTTGATTCGTTCATGAGAATTCAATTCTCTTAATGAATCGACATTATTAAGCCAAGATGCGTGTACGAAGGAACATTTTGTATGGTGTAGTGGACTTTTTGCATGTTAATAGCACCAACTAGAGGCCTCGCAGCATATATGTTCCCGTACATGGATTTACTCAGAATTCGGAGTAGAACATTTTATGTGAGTTTTGTGTGTGAGGGTGTGTCTGTGTGTGTGTGTGTGATGTGTGTGTGTGGCTGTCCCCCCTTATAACTTTTGATCCGCTCAATTTACAGAGCCCAAATTTTTAGAATATATAAACATTTATACTCAGAATTGTGAATATTTGTTTCAGTCAGGGGTTATCAACTTTTGAAATTTTGGTTCATTTTTCCATATATCTCAGAAACCATAAAAGCTAGAATGCTGAAATTTGGTATAAATATAGACAAATACAAAATCTCAAATAAGTTTTTTAAAAAAAAATCCGGGGTTTCTGAAACATTTTTTATTAAGAAAAATATTTTTTTATGATAAATTTATGAGTTTAACTGCCTATATTTCCAAATTTTTTAAAAATATCAAAAAAAGCCGAAACATCCCAACTAGATAATTTAATTTTCTACAAAAAATATTAACATTGTATTAGCACATCTCAATTTTTTTTTAATAATTTTTATAAAAATTGAATTTAGTGACGACATTGCTTCATACAATTTGTATGGCAATCGCCTACACACAATATCTACGAAGACTTAATTGTTTGATACTAATCTTCAAACATACATACATACCATCATTCTGTTTTCATATTCTGGGTAGGATCAAAGGACTGACCTCCATACTATCCTATCTTGACATACATACATATGTAGGTACATGTGTTGTATAGAAAATCAAATATCTTAAAATATTAAATAATTTGTATTTATGGGATTATAGTTTGGTACTTATTCTTCCACTATACATACTATCGCTATCGACAGTTGGATCTCATGTGTTACATGCAACTAGTATTAAAAAAATCATATACAAAAATGCACTAATATATTTAGAGCAAAATAAAGTATGGGATTGAAAGCTATGGGTGTGTATTATTCATATCATCTTAATTCTTTGTACTTTGCTGCTTGGTAGACTTATCATCTTTTTCTCTGTTTTTTTCTTCAGAAAGTAACTCTTGGGAAGCTGAGGTACAGCTATCCTTCCATCTTTTTGGTGTTAGACTTATTCATGTATGTTTAATGATAATTCTATTTGCAGGTGACTGGTGAGGGCAGAAAGAGGAACCAGATCTCTGTGGGTAGTTGCAGTGAAGTAACTCTTCCCGGAAAGATCTCAGACGCTGATATCAGGAGTCTCAATGCTTCCATTCAGGTTAAACATTTCCCAGTCACATTTATCAGTTTTACCCACGTACGATTAAATTTATTTTAATCGCAAGTAATGCAATTCAATCTTACGTAACTATTTTTTTTTTTACAAAATTAATAGATTTCAAATTATTATTGTATAAAATCAAATTAAGGTTATCATAGCTATATTTTTCACTAAATGATATTATTTAGGTGTGAAAAATAAATACATTTTCTTACACTTGAAAAAAAAAAAATTTACATAGTATGACTCATAAAAAAATAACAAACAAGGAAATATTCCAATATGTTGGTTCTTTATTATGTTTGCAACACTAACATTTAGTACTTGAATTTTAATAGTGAAATTAATTTTAAAATTCCTTGGTGCTTTTATTACGTGAAAATAATTACCTACTGTGGATTCTCCTATTTCTACTTTGTATCATTTCACAGAATGCTATTTTATTGATTAACACTGTGGCATGGTCCATTTGAAATCTAAATTTCTTTTCATCAGGGTCAAGCAGAGATAGAAGAGATTTGCAGAATCAGTACTAAATACAGGTTTCAAAGAAATAAACAGCATTGAAACTAATAGTTTACCTACTGAAAATCACCGTACTGCAGTTTTTTTCCGAGAATTTTCTGGCACAAACACAGATATTAATTCACTTATCTAATTGGTTACGGTACAGTTGGGTTGTTCATCTTGCCAAAACTATATGTAGGTATACGGTTAAAGATGATGAAATAAAAGTATTGGGAATTTTCCAAATGAATGAAGGACTTGAGGCGAACATTTAAACCTGTAATATCAGCTGGGCAAACAAATACCACTAGCGCCATCTATGGAACCAACTCACGCAACGTAGCTAATAATAATAATAAACACTCGCCTACACCCTTTCTCAATTTCTTCCAACAACTAGTTTTATATAAATTTCCCTTCTGCTGGGGATCGAACTCAAGACGACTGCACAGAAGTCAAACACGGCTTACCAATTGTGTCAAAAATGTATTTGTAGCAAACACATTATGATTAAAAATACCCATATTTTATTTAATTTGTCTACAACCAAGTGCAAAAAAGGGTTTATTGCTATATGGCAATCTCTTCCAAGTAACACAAGTAATGTGAAGCCTTAAGTAAATTTAGCACAAAACATTGTATATTAACGCCTCAATAGATGGCGTTACAAAAAGGTTTCTTCATTACTTCATAGATGGCGATGGTATTTTTCAACTTATTTCCAAACAATCAGTTTCGCATTATTAAAATATATAGAACATTCAAAATTGCATTGATAAGGGAACTCAATAAGAAGGTATAGTTGGTAAATGTTGTGCAAGCGATAAAGTGATCATTTAAACCAGCCGATGACAGGTCGAAAGCCCTGTAGGTGCCTTGAGTTCCTGGTTCTCCTATAGTATTCCAACTTTGTCTCTATTGAGATGTTAAAAACTCGTCAAAAAATGTCATTGATTCCCGGTAGGGGAAAAAATCCAATGTTTGCATATATTATGCAACTTTTAAAATATTCAATTCACATATAATAATATATTACTATCCCTTAATAAAATATAACAATAAACACAATGATCATATCAATGAGGAAAGGGAAGAGGGAACTGAAGGGAATCACCTTATTGTTTTAAAACACTTCTATAGATGTATTCTAACAAATACATAATTATGTTTTTACTTGTGTTTGACGGTGTGTCGTTCTAATAACATGTTGTGTTTCCAGGCCCCAACTGGCTTGGAAGAGCCCTGTTTCCTGAAGCGTCTGCCAACTGGTAACATTGGAATCTCCTTCACTCCCCGCGAGGAAGGAGAGCACACTGTCTCTGTCAAGAGGATGGGAAAGCACATCACCAACTCTCCATTTAGAATTAAGGTCGGAGCGCAGGAAGTCGGTGACGCAAAGAAAGTTAAGGTGATTCAATTTTCCTTCTTTAAACTGTACCTATGACATATTTAAGATTCAGATATGATTGAGAAAAATGAAAGCATAAAGGTATTGTTTTATGTCGAATCATTTATTTTCCTTTTGTGCATAGCAAACTAATGAACATACAAAAAAATGTAAGTTATAAACAAAAAGAACTCTATCTCAATAATGACTACTATAAAAATATTAAAATTGTATGATATAAAAATTCATATAAACCCGTGGAAGTTACTTTGCCAGTTAAGAGATGTTTTGATTTTATTAAGAAGTCTAAGAAGTATATTTCTCTTATGCTGACATTCACTAATGTGAGCTTTATCAACAAAAGAGGTTTTATGATTTAGTGACTTAAATTTTATTTAACATTCCTCAATTACGCTCCACTGTGTAAATACAATTATTATCATGAATACAATTATTGAATTGGTAGATATTATTTTTTCTTTCAATTATACTTTATTCACTCATTTTTTTATTCAGGTTGTCGGAGGTGCTCTGAAGGAAGGAAAGACTCATGTTGAGAACACTTTCACTGTTGACACCAAAAATGCTGGCTACGGTGGCCTCTCGCTCTCCATTGAAGGTATAAATGTTATTTTTCTCACATTAGAGAATGGGTTTTATTTGGGATAATTTGAAAATATCAAAAATCATTTAATATTATTTGATTCTGTCCTTTTTGATAACTTTTTAAATTTGGTTTCAATTTCGTGCAACACGGTTTCATAGCTATCAGTGTTAAAAAAACAAATTTCTCAACAGATGGGGTTAGAGATATAGTTTCTTCATCATTCTCATAGATGGCGATAGTAATTTTACCTTATTTTCAAGTTTCGTGACAATGCTGCACAACATATAAAATATATACAAGTTTTAAATTTGAATTTATAAGAGAACTCAATAAAAAGACATAATGCATGAAAATTGCGCGAGCGCTTAAAAGTAATCACAAAACCTACCGATGACAGGTCGTAAGCTTTGTAGGTGTGCCTGATTTTCCGGTTCTCCTATAATATGTATTCCAGCATCATCTCTATAGAGATATAAAATTTAGTTAAAAATATTATTAACTCCTGCCAGGGAATAAATCAGATGTTTATGTATAGATAGAATCATAAAATATTTACTATCGTTGATTTTATTTTGTTATTTTTAAGGTCCCAGCAAAGCTGAGATCCAGTGCTTAGACTCCAATGACGGAGTGTTGAAAATCAGCTACAAACCAACTGAACCAGGTTATTACATCATCAATCTGAAGTTTGCTGATCATCATGTGGAAGGTTCTCCATTCACTGTCAAGGTTATTATTTTTCTCATTCTTTCTTATATTGGTGTATGGTAGAATAAGCAGCGAAGATATACGGACTGAGTGTAACTTGAAAAGAGATATTATAATCAGAATGAAATGAATAAGATCAATGGATTTGATGGCAACTCTGTGGTCGTAATAAAAAATACAAGAGACAAAATAAAATCTTTCGTAGTTCAGCAATGAGGTTCATCGTCCATTCTGAATGATGTTTTTTTAAGTGTCGTGCTTCCTTTTATAAGATAATGCAAATTTTGGGTTATGGTATGAATAAATTAATAAATTGTGCAAATACTACGCTATATATCACTTGATTAGTAACAAAATATCATCTGTTGATGGGAGGAGTGCTATCCCGAAACTTGTGTTATTTTGAACTCACCTAGGACTATAAGATGGGTCGATGGCAGAGCGGTTAGCACGCTGGGCTAATAATCCAGTGGTTGCGAGTTCGAATCCTACCTCGACCGATTTCGTTCACCTATATCTCAATCATTTATGCTTAATTTAGGGAATGTAGGTAGATGTATATGTACTTCATTTTTCAAAAAAAAATTGTAGAATGATATAATGTTTGCAAAATGAATTTAAACACTTTGTTTCATGTAAGTATTATTTCAGATTATTTGTGCGCTGTATGTACAGAGTGATTTAATTTATTTATGAATTGCTATAATTCCTGTGTGATTTTGGTGTATTTTCCAGATCACTGGTGAGGGATCCAACAGACAGAGAGAAAAGATTCAAAGACAGAGAGATGCTGTTCCAGTGACAGAAGTAGGAACTAAGTGCAAGCTCACATTCAAAATGCCAGGTATGTGTAACAGTTTCCAATAACATGTATATTATCAACTTTATTTGAAAGTTTTTCTCATTCAAAATATTATGTACCTAATTTTGTTTCAATATTATTAATATTTATCTTTTAAATTGATTCCAGGCATCACATCGTTTGATCTGGCAGCCACGGTGACCAGCCCTGGTGGAGTGTCTGAGGATGCCGAGATACAAGAAATAGAGGACGGTCTCTATTCTGTACACTTTGTGCCCAAGGAACTCGGAGTCCACACGGTTTCCGTCAAATACAGGGAGATTCATATACCCGGTATGCTTCTATATTATTATTATATCTTACTAATTTTAAAACTGCTGTATATGAATCTTGAAATACAGTTGTTAATGTATCATAAAATATCAACATCTAAATCCTCAATTTGTCTTTGAATATCTTTTAAACTTTGGTTTTAGTAAATAGATGAACACTTGTATCATTATAATTTATGACTTGTTAGTTTGGTTTTAATGATATTAAAGTTTTGCCTACCATTAAAACTTATACTATGTTGTCTAGTTTATCCAGAATATAAAGGTGACAAATAGCATCAATTCTATAGTTGGTGTGGTCCATTTAACTACTGAGTATTGAATTTCCCTATTAACTTCAAAATAGCTTATTCTGATGGTAGCAAACCTTATTTTTATATTGTAACCAGTAGTCCTAAGTAGAATGAAATAATTTATGTATAAATTCTTACAAGAAATGATAAATTAATACTTATGGAAAAGTAATTGTAAGTTGTGGGATTTCTCTCTAATCCAGAGATATCTTTCTTGGATTTGGTTTTTTAATAACTTCATTTTTCACAATAAACTTTTTATTACAATTTTTACAATAATATAAATTCAAGATTAATATGTCTATGTACAAGTTACAGTCAATATTGTTTTTACTAGAGGTGGTCTATCTAGAATGACAACCTATTATTCTTAATAACAACTTTTTATTGTTCCCTATTTAAATTATTTTTATATAATATATTAATTATTCACCCTTGCATAGAAACAGCCAAAATAATATATAAATAATTTTATATAATCCATCTGTCAAAATATACTAAAGGCCTCTGCATACGGGACGGGGTGACGGCGTGGACGGGACGGGGGTGGGACATGGTGTTATGAAACCATGTATGCATACGCACCGTGACAATGACGTAGACGTGACGTGCTAGTGTTATGAACAAGAAAGATTTTGCTCTCCGCAGCGACTGTAATTGCCATGCATACGCAACGGGGCGTGGACGGAGCGTGGCAGGACGGGGCGGGGACGTGCAAAACATCGTAGGCGACGATGTTTTTTCCCGCTCCGTCCACGCCACGTTCCCGCCCCGTCGTGCACCCGTGGCGTATGCACGTTCGTATACATTTTATATGAAACGATGTTTAAAAAAAACACGTCCCCTCCCGTCCACGTCGTCGCCCCGTCCCGTATGCAGCGGCCTTTATATTACTTTGATAACCTTCTTCAAAGTAATCATTCAAATGGTTATGAACCAAACTAAACAACTAGCAATATCTTTATTAATCAATAAATATTCAATTTCTACATAAGTATACATGTATATTCAATGGATTTATTATTATTGCTAATTAACATACATTAAATTAATTTTTTTACTAAAATTTAATAATATGCAGTTATAATAATTTTGGAATGAAAAAAATGGTCTAGTACATATTTGTTATGTAATTTTTTTACTCTTCAAAAAAGCTTTTATATCCTAATGACAAATAATCACTCAATCGTTTTTTTTTTTTTTTTCATTAATGATAATGTCCTTTAGTAAAAAATGACGATGTAGTATATTCAAGGAATAAAACAAAAGTTTATTTTAAATATCACAAATAACAGATATCAAGGATTTGGACAGTGATAATTATTTAAGTGGCTATTAATTAATTTGACAAAAAATACATTTCTTTGTTTTTATGTGACCAGTCAAATTGATTGGTCACATAAAAACAAAGATGATTCAATAATTACTATGAATAAATTAGATTATGACAAAAAATCAGTCACCTTAATGAGCTATTTAATGCTATACTGAATATTTTTTTATCTTCAAATTTGTTTTATGTTCAAAAACAATTATGAAGCATCATTGACAAACGATTGTTTTTTACTTTGTGTTATCATTTTGAAATTAATTAAATGAAATAAAACACAACTTTGTGTACACCACTACATACATAACTTTTATTAACATCATCGACAAACGATTGTTTTTTACTTTGTGGTATTATTTTGAAATTAATTAAAGTAAAAAAATATAGTATTCAACTTTTTATTTTTCACTTTCAGGATCTCCGTTCCAGTTCACGGTGGGTCCCCTTAGAGACTCGGGTGCTCATCTTGTGAAAGCTGGAGGCAGCGGTCTGGAGCGCGGCGAGCAGAAGACGAAGAACGAGTTCAACGTGTGGACCAGGGAAGCTGGCGGTGGTCAGTTGGCCATCTCCGTTGAGGGACCATCCAAGGCTGATATTGAGTTCAAGGACAGGAAGGACGGATCTTGCGATGTCGCGTACGTTGTGGAGGAACCTGGTATGTCAAACAGTGATCCGTCCAAGAGGCTGTCCTTAGATAAATCATTATCATCATATCGGCCCACTCTCATCCAGTAATGGCCTCTTTCTAAGAACCAATCTATTTTAATATAGGCAATCCATCTTATAATGAGGGTATTTGTGCCAAAATGAAAATTATATTTCATTTGTGAACATGGAATCTGGATACAAATTTATATCTTTTTTTTATTGGCAAACTTTTTAACATCTCAATAGAGATGAAGTTGGGGTATTATTTATGCTGGATTGCCGAAGTTTCAGCCTGATAGACTACAGATGGTATTTAACACAGCGGCAAGACTTATTTTCGGTGCAGAATAACGATGTCACATAACTCCACTACTAAACGAATTACACTGGTTGAAGTGTCCAGAGCGAATTGATTACAAAATTTGTTTGACAGTATATAATGCTTTGAACAATCTGGCACCAAAATATATACAAGAGCTGTGTCAGAGAAGAGATCTCTCTGGGAGGCATCTCACACTCAGGTCGTCTGGATCACAGAGTAACAATTCCTTAAAGGAGTTGGACAGAGTCAACAAAGCGGCTTACTATGACCGATGCTTTAGTGTGAGTGGTCCTATTAAGTGGAATTCACTGCCTCTAGATGTCCGCAGTGCTCAAAGCAAGAGCACTTTCACTAAAGGATTAAAAACAGCTTTGTTTCAGAGAGCAACACAAAATTAGACTATCAGCGCCCTTGGTATGATCTCGAATCATTAAACGGCGCTAAACAAATGACTTATTATTATTATTATTATAGAAGAACCAGGAACTCAAGGCACCTACAGGGCTTACGACCTGTCATTGGTTTGTTCACCAATTATGCCTTCTTATTGAGTTCCCTTATCAATGTAATTTTTGAAAGTTCTATATATTTGAATAATGTGTAACAATTCTGATTTTTTAATTTTATCAATGCTGACAGTGTTGAATATGTAGAATTCCATAATAATGGGTATTTTAAATCAAACAAATGATTTCATATATATTTTTTCCTGAATCCAGGACGACCGTTTCAGCTTATTAGGCCCTTATCCCAGTTGATACGGGCCAGTTGATAAGGACCAGTTGATAAGGGCCTAATAAGCTGAAACGTTCGTCCTGGATTCAGGAAAAAATATATATGTTGACCAAATCATTTGTTTGATTTAAAATACCCATTATTGTGTAACAATTCACCTGAAAATAAGACATTATTATTATTGCCATCTATGAAGTAAGTAACAAAGAAATCTCGCTGCTGTAATGTTACACTGAAACACATCAAATTCAGGTGAATTAACTATTCAGTTATTCATATTGTTAGAAATACGCCAAAGAAATGAATTTTGTTGATAATATTTTTTTTTATACTTGCTTAAACGTAAATATGGGATTATATTTCTATGATTGTGTTTTTTTTTGTAAAAATGATCAAAAGTGTCGTTTAACATTACATTTAAAAAACTAACGTATAAGTGACTTGTGAATACCAAAATCTCTGGTTGGTTGGAAGAAATTGCCTAATGGCAATAAGCCCGCCAGTGTGCATTATATTTGTTTATATTATGTACAAAAAGATGTATAAATAAATAAATAAATAAAATCTATAGATACCTCATCAGTAAATATTTACTTATGGGCGTCTCCAATTCATTACTCCAATTACTTATCTAAAATTGACCTAATTTTTGATATATATTAAGTAAACAAATAATAATTTTGACAATATTTCAGGTGAATACCGCATCGGTCTGAAGTTTAATGAGCAGCACATCCCCGACTCTCCATTCAGAGTGTACATCTCACCAGCCATCGGAGACGCTCACTTGTTGGAAGTTGCACAGTTCCCCGAGGGAGTACAGATTGACAAGCCAGCACAGTTCTACATCAGGCTCAACGGTGCCAAGGGAGATCTCGATTCTAGGGTAGGCGCATTTTCACTTCTTTTACTGAAAATCAAGTGATAAATGAATAATAATAAATTGGGATGATTTCTATAGCGCCGTTTTTGTGATAACCTCACCTCGAGGGCGCTTTGAAAATATTACAGGTTTTTGTAAGACTCGCGGAAGAAGTGAGTTTTTAGGTGTTTCCTGAATAGGGCCAAGTTGTCGATTTGCCTCAGTTCAGGTGGTAGTTTATTCCACGAGGCTGGTCCAGCCACAGCAAAAGCACGATCACCGAAGGATGTAGTGTTGACTCTATTTATTTCAGTTAATTTGCCAATCGTGGATGTGATGGCTGACCGAAGTGTTTGTTGTCGCTCATTTACAGTGAGATGGATGCAGAAGTCTGAAAGATATGTGGGATATATATTTATATTTGCCTAGATATTGAAACTATAATAGGATGTGGGTCCTTATGACTTAGATAGCCAAAGTTTTGAAAATATTAGAATGTGTGAATGAAACACACAGTAAGAGAGAGATGAACGGAAGGTATAAATAGCAGTGAATAGTATGAGCGAGCCTCTTTTGACTTGTTTGCTAGGTAGCCAGACAATTATGTTGAAAATAGATACTGTGATTATATACGGCGTTAACTATTCACCCCTCAACACAAAATACCACAGTAGCCTGAGCCAAAAGTCACGAAATTAACCATAAGATTTTTACAAAATAACATGAAATTTTTATATTTGCTCTTTCTTTTTTCTTTCTATGGTTCTACAGCTCATTTCTAGCTTTGGCTTCCATCGATCCTCGCCTCCAACTCCTCCTGCCTCCAGTTGCATTCCCCCAATCTGTCACTTGTAGTAATTCGGCCACGTCTTTGTTTATCTCATCCTCCCATCACAGCCTACCTGAGTCTACCCATTTATCTTCTTTTATCCGGATGTGTGTATTAATATTTTTGTCCAGTTCAGTTCAGCCCCCCTAGACAACGTGTCATTTAGCTCAAGAAAAGATAACTGAATGTATGGAAGTGACAGTTGTCACCTGACTGGCAACTGTCACTTTCATACATTGAGTTATCTTTACTTGTTTCTTTTCTTGAGCTAAATGACACGTTATCTAGGGGGGCAGTTCAGCCTTCTCAGTCTGGCTATACTTGTTCCCAAAACATATCTCTTCTCTCATTGATATGTTAAATGCAATGTAATCTTCAAAGAGAATAATTTGCTAATAAAGGATATTTTTTGTAGATAACAGCCCCATCAGGTCAGATAGACGATTGCTTCATCCAGAATATTGACGGTGAACAATACAGCATCAGATTCATGCCACGGGAGAACGGTATCCACAACATTCACGTCAAGTTCAACGGAGTACATATACCAGCATCACCTCTGAGGGTCAAGGTCGGCAAGGATGACGCAGATCCAGCTGCAGTTCACGCTTACGGCAGTGGCCTTCATGAGATTAAAACTGGTAACTTGAACATCTATCTATACCTCCACTCGCTCATTAAACAATATAGTTAATCTTTTCATTTATAATAGTAATAATATTATGTTGGTAAATTCATATCAAAAATATTAATATGCTGTGGCAGCGCCTGGTGGACTGCAACATGTACAGCCCGGGATCCTCGAATGCTTCCGAAGATTTACGAAGATCGACGAATCACAGCGCACCGCTGTTGATTCAAGCCTACAGATTATTCACGGTGTGGCAGCGCCTAGTGGACTGCAATGCTAAGAAGCCATAATGAAAACATTCTTTTTAATATGCTAAGAGTAGCGATATTAGTGAAAATAAACAATTACTGTTAAACATTAGTAGGTATTCAAAATTCAGGACAAATAGGACAAAAAGAGGGAAAGGAAGGTTGTGGCATTCCTAGTTAAACTGAACAAAGCAGGAATCAACTACCATAAACCTCCAAGGGTCTCTGATATGGCATTTTTATATTTTATTTTAATATATCTGAAAATATCTACATTCTAAAAAAATCATTTATATGCCCTTTGGATAAATTTGGATTGTAATCAGACATAATAACAGAACTATTTAAAAGAATCCTGTTTGATTAATTTTTCAGGTATTAAGACTGATCTAATCATTGACACATGCAACGCCGGGGCTGGTACCTTGGCTGTCACCATTGATGGTCCATCGAGAGTGGCCATGGACTGCACAGAAGTGGAGGAAGGCTACAAGGTGCGCTACACACCCCTCCTGCCAGGGTTCTACTACATGAGCATCAAGTACAACGGAGCACATATTGTTGGGTCACCGTTTAAGATTGAATGCATTGGTAAGTGTTATTTAATTTTTGAATGATTTATTTGATTTAGTTTTAAATTCTTTATACAATCCTACAAAAATATTTTTTGTTAAATGAATGTAAAAATGGGCTCCTTCATTCATTTCCAAAACTATGGTTCAATACACTTTATATTGAAGTAATTTATGTAGTAGAGTTTCGTGCTAACCACAACCATAAAGGTAGAACCACAATCTACTTATTCTATTAAATTATTAGATCCATCCTTTCCTATTTATTTTTACAAAATTTCAAAATCTATATGTACCAATTTTTTTTTAAGATAACACTTTTGAATATGTTTAAAAATAAATTGGTGGTAAATTTTTTTGTAATTTTTGAAATAACATAAAAAAGAAGTTTCATTATCTTCAACATTGGTGGTACAGTCCATGGTGAGCCTTGACCTCATCCAGAATAAAAAATTAGTTCACGTTTTAATTTATTACCTTTTTCAAAAATAACCTTTTTAATTCAGTGATTCTTGCCCCACACGATTTATTATTCAAAATTATTTATATATTCATAAATGAAATAAAAACCAATATATCTTTAATGTGTTGGCAGTTCAGTTTTATTCTAAGAAAAAATCGATAAAACATGTTGTTTTAGAATCAGATGTTAACTGAAGATTATGAGTTCTAATATGACAATTTATTTCTTTAGGTGACAACCTGGCCGAAGAGGGAGCACAAGAGACATCCTCAGTAATAGTGGAGACAGTACAGAAACTATCCAAGAATGGTCAAAAGGCCGGCTCTGTGTTGCCACACTTCAAGTCTGACGCCACCAAAATCACGTCCAAGGGTATGGGACTGAAGAAAGCGTACATGTCCAAGCAGAATACCTTCACCGTTTGTGCAGGAGATGCCGGTAAGCTCAAAATCTTAATCTGCCAGATGCTACATAAATTTCATTCTAGGGATTACATACAAATAAAAATCATATTTTATTTATATGTTACCATCAAAATTTGTAAATTTTTCCCCAATAATATATTATAATAAATTTGATTTTTTCTTAATTACTTTATTCTTCATTTTTAATTAAGATTTACTTTTCTTTTAAAGATAGCTACATTAATTATACTTTATTTGATATAATAAGAATCGTGGACTTATTTATCTATTTTCTGTTTGTACACAATATAAATAAATTTAATATTTTACCGCACTAATAAATACATCAGAAGGTAGATTTTGTATTAACACCAAAGGAGTGAAGTACTATTTTATCTGTGATTTTTGTATGTGAGGTTGGCAGAATTTTGAATTGTGTTCTAATACAATTTATGCCAATCTAAAAATTGTGACCAAAAAATTGACTGTAATAATTTGAATTGCAGGTAGCAACATCTTGTTTGTGGGAGTGTACGGACCAAAGGGCCCATGCGAAGAGGTGTTTGTCAAGCACAAGGGAAAGCAGAACTATGAGGTGTCCTACCTCGTTAAGGACAGAGGAGAGTATCTCATCCTCGTCAAGTGGGGAGATGATCACATCCCCGGATCACCGTACAAGGTGGACGTCTAAACTGTGTCGCTGGACTTAAATTATGTTTATTTTAAATCGGGGGTGTAGGTTTAGGGAATACTCTACTACAATCATAACAGGGAAACATTACCCAATGACAAATCAAGAAATACATTCATTCATCTATCATGCTATATAACTATTTAATTTATCATACTGCCATCTCTTGATTTGACTATCAACTATTTTTAAAAAAGTACTTATTGGATGATCTTGTTAGATGGCATATCAAATGGACTATTTTATGTAGATTTTTTTTTCAATATCAGAGGGGCAAGTCTGGTCAACCGTCGAAATCAAAACCCTCGCGATTACCCATATCATGGATATAATTATCATATAGAGTTCTATGACATCTAAAGATATTGTAGAACTCCATATGATAAGTATATCCATGATATGGGTAATCACAAGGGTTTTGATTTTGACGGTTGACCAGACTTGCCCCCCTGATATGTGAATCAATATCTGCTATGTGAATCCTTAATTATAAAAATACACATTGATACGTCATTTGTTTTTCTGAAGGTAGGTACCTACAATTTGGAAATGTTGTTTTGAAATAAAAAGATTATTTGATTATAATGGCAACTCTCGATTAAACAATGTGATATGTTTGTTTATTTAGAAATTATAAAAGACGCTATTTTAATTAGTTAAAATCGATTTTTGTAATGTTGTATATTAAAATATTTAGAAGTGTACGCGTTTTCTGAAGACTTTGGTAAAGTTTTACTTTTAAAGATATATTTTTATTGAAAAGAATGAATGTATGACATTTCTTATAATTACACAAAATCATGAAGGTATCACAATTTTTTTTTCTGTGTGTATTTAAGTCGGCACAAAATTTATTTTCTAAATCAAAATGGGCAACTTTTTATTATTAGTGATAAAATAATTTTTAATTTATATACTTTTATATTTAGTTTATGTATTCAACATCTATTATACACGGTAAAAAGTGCTAAATTTTGATTTTAATGTTATTTTCATTGAGATTATTTTTTTACAATTTTTTTTTAATCTGATTCTTTTTATCTGGATCTTTTTATTTTTTATTTGGGTTTTGTTATTTTTTAACTGGATCTTTTTATTTTTTTTTTCTGGATCTTTTTTATTTTTATCTGGATCTTATATAGTCAACTAATGTGTATTTCAAATTGGTTAAGTTCCCTGTTTTATTGTAGTACAGTATTTGGTCTGGTGTCTGTCTGTGAAGAAATATAAAATATATTATTTATATTATATCATTATTCTTTTTGACATTTTGAAAATCCACTTGCCATATACATTGTTTTTTGTGTATTTATTTGTTGTAATAATTGCCTTTTTATAATTTATTTATAAATATGTTTATTTAACAAAATCTCATAACTCTGTGTCTCAGTTATGGTATTTTAATATTTATTCGTTAATATCGTAGTCGTGACAATTATTTTAAGATACCAAAGATAAAAATCTAGTCATTTTTTTATTTATTTGAATTAAATCATAATATTTTTCAAATGTCAAAAAGATGCCTTTTTAATATAACGCATTGGTATTTATTTTTAAACATTATCGCCTAATGATATAAAAAATTCTGTGATGTTTGAGTTCTGTACTGCGATATAATATTTTCTATCCATTTTTCTACAACTTCTTCACACATTTTCTACTTATTTTACTCTGTTTTAGTTTCACTCTGATCTTTCTATGATACCTACTTTTTTTCCTATACACTAATTCAACTTTTCAATACTGAATAAATTGCGTAGATTTTTTGACGTAACTATTCTTTTAAAAATTTGCATTTCAGTAAACTTTTGAACCGTCAAAGATAGGGTGATGTACTCTCTAGTGATATTCAGAAGAAGAAACTTCTTAGAAAATTCTCTTTTTCTTTTTATTTCGTCTCTCTGACCATTCATTTTTCAATATTGTTAACAGTCTGGTTGCTTTTTATGCATTTTACATACTTTAAGATAATTTATTTCTTATTACATATTCACACAAGCAAAAATACATCACTTTTCTGATAATTAATTGAAAATGTATGATATTATCTTCACTATCTATTTTTTATATGTATTTTTTACTATTATTTTATTTATTTGTATTTTACTACAATGATGATAAGGGCTAAATGCTATAAATACTTTTTGAATACTATACATAATATTAAATTTATGAATTCAGAGGCTCTCATTTTACATTATATAATAATTCAATTTCTGTTATATTTTATATAAACCTTTCTTATATATTATTTTATGTAAAAATTTAAATGCACATATATCATTATTATGTTATGTTAATATCCTACATATATAAAAGTATTTACTCTATAATTTTATTATTATTATAATTATGTATTTAATAATTAAATTATTATATGTATTTTTATTCAATTAACCTTATTTATTACATAATATTGTTTATTTGTATTTAAGAATCTAACACTTATTTTTATATTTCTAATTCATCCACATATTCTATGGCAAAAAAATGTGAATATGAAAATATGTTATTACATATCCACTTTTCTTCTAATCTTTAATTTAAATCCTTTCTATTAGTCATATTTATAGCTGCAGTTCATCAAAGATAAAGAAAATTATATCAAATACCAATGAGTTATAGTATTGTAAGAAGCGTTGAAAAGCCATGTACGCACATAATCATACTTAAGCCATATTTTAGCCACTCAGCTTAGTTTTAAGTCAGAGAGGTTTAACGAATTGAGCACACTTACGAGCGTATACGGGCTTTAGATATTCGCAAAATAAGATAATTTGGATTTTGAATGGCTACATGATGCAAGAAAGTGAGTCTGTTTTTAAAATGACACTTTTTTTTATATGTTGATTATAGTTATTTTAATACTTAATAAATAAAGTTCATACAAATTTGATGTATTTCAATCAAAAAATTTTAACTTCATCAATTTCAGATATCTTTGTGATAACACAAATCAAAACATATATAGCAGTCATGAATTTGTTTTTTTTTTAATTACTACGTATCTACCTACACAATTTTCCTAAAATTACATTACATTTTTCTAAAATGATTTTTTCTCACAATATTCCATTTTGTTGCTTGTCGATAAGAGAATATCAATACATTGATTATCAATTTGGAATTTGATATGAAAATGTCTCTTTTCGTACTTGTACACATGAAATAAATGAAGAAGTATTAAATTTATATTTCAGATAAATCATATTGGAATTGCTGTAATCAATATTTATTTTTTAATCAAATGTACACCACACAACTTACAAATTAATTTCATATTATTTACTAATAACCAATAAAAAAAAATGTTGGATCACAAACGCCAATTTGAAAATGGTCACGATCCTTTTTTTTATTTTCGGTCTATATAAATTGTTTTATTTCATTAAGAATTATTTTTAAAAAAGCTCAACGATTTTAATTAAATAACTTTTGCGCTTAAACCTATATCTTAATTACATAATTAATATAATTTAATTATTACAATGTTCTTTTTTTTATAAATTTGACTTCTTTCTTCAGCATTTTGAACCTATGCGCTTTTTTATCTCTTTAATTATCCATTTGCTGTGAATGTGTGATTACTGTTATGTTTATTTATTTATTTATATTATTTCTATGTAAATAAGTGTACTTATTTAAAGTATGCAAGCAATGTATATATTATGAAATATTCAAGAACCCTTACACTTTCTAAATAAATATTTTGAAAAACATTTTTTATTATCATTTCCAATTTATTACCTTTTTTATTTATATGATACTTTCTATTTTTGAAATGTTTGTGTGTGTGTGTTTTTTTTTACAATAACAAAAATAAACGTCCATCTATAGATGGGGATCATGAGAACAGTTCCCAAACTGTTGAATTATTTATTTTTATAGCATAAATTGACAAATGCAATAAACTCTTATGTAGGTTGAATTTCCCTACAGTTTTTTTTTTGTTTTCTTACAAAATAATGTTTTTAATAATATTGTTTTTATTTCAAGGTTTTAAAATTGTTACAATAGGTACCTAACCATAAAATGAAAAAAATGTTTCAGTCGTTTATTCAATTCAATCTTGGCAAACAAATATTGAACCTCCATATAGTTTTGTTAATCTGACTACTAGAAAAATGACATAATCATGCAATTTTTTTCCTTGGTTGAATATTCCTTCTCATTCCATCTCTTAGACTATTATTTCAAAGCCCACTAGAGGTGAGGTTATCACGATAACGGCGCTATTACAGTCATCCCAGTTTGTGATTATTTATTGTTGTATGTATATTATTTCTTTTAATGCAAAAAAAATATATTACATTTTTTTCATGTTTTTGGTTATGCATTGTGACAAATAATCTCAAGTGAGTCATGGTGATAGAACATACAATGGCTAATTTTTTATTGTTTAACAGAGAAAATAAACCAAACATAATCTGAGTAAAAAACATCCATTACGATGATCATTGAAAAACCTAATACATATTTTATTGATGATGACAACACCATGACTGACTAATGCTGTGTTTCTCGAACAAAGATTAAAGTAAAAGTACAGTTAAAATACTTTAATTTCATAAAATTGTTCAATAACTTTGGTTGTTTCATTGAAATCTAATGCCGTCAAGCGATGCATTTTTGAACAATTTTATGTAATCTAAGTATTTTAACTATTACTATTACCGATACTTTTGTTGTAACAACCCAGCCTAAGAGACGAAATTTGACAGTCTGTTTATTGACATTAACCAGCCTTTGTTCATTTAAATCATTATATTACATATTTTGATGTAAATGAAAAGTTAATACTTTTAGGCCCAATAATACAAATGCATAATTAAATGATAATCAATGATTTGATCTATGGTAAATTGTTTGATCATGCTATTGTAATATTGGGCCATAGTATTCATCAACAGGTAAATAAATTGATAAAAAAAATTAAAGGTTTACTTTACCAAACGGTAATAGTTCTATGTTACCTTAGTTTTTTCTTGTATATGTAGATTTATATTTCCTTTCCTTTTGATCACAGCTGTTTTGAAGTTAACAGAAGATTTTCTACTGATATTTCTCCGATCTTCTCATTCTTAGATCAGTTGTCACAGGTTACAGGTCTCTCATGCGAGGAACATGTCACAGCCACCAGAAATATTTTATGACTCATTTTGTAAAGCTTTCATAGTTGTCAGTTTGGACAATTTAGTTCAATGTTGTTGCTAACATTTGAAATATTACGCTACTCTGCAAATTTAAAAAGACTGCTTACAAAAACTGTAGCTTTACTCTTGAAACTCGATTCCGATCACCTATTTCAAATTTTCATTTAGAACATACCTGCGTGTCGCCTGCGTACATTCAAATTATCGACCACTACTACTAAAACATACCTACCTACTGCATTATTCTCCGTTACAAAGGTAAGTTCTTAGCTAATTGGATTGGCAGTGGTCATATTGTTTATGAGGGAATATCAAAAATCACTATTATTACTTTTACTTTGCCGTGAATACTGCAGAATTTATTTATCCATCTAAACGTGATGTAAATGTTACCAAATCTGGCAAAGTGAAGTTTTTTAACCCTTAATTACTCGCATGGTGTCAAAGCAATTTCGCATTAAAAAATGAAGCATTTGCTGTTTCTCGAAATTCCCCGCGCCCCCGCTAGCTTCATAACCCGCGTCGAAGTTTGTTTTCCAATAGCGACCAATTCACGGGAGTGGAAGGACTTGTCTCTGCGCTCTTAAGCGGTGACCCCGTGCGAGTAATTACGTTACTTTTTTGAAAGAGGTGAGTTGTTTATTTTATGTATTTTTTTTGTGTATTATTAATTCGATTTGTATTATTATATGTCCAGTGTATAAATTTATTTTCTAAATATGTTTTTTACAATTTGATAAAATGAAATTATTCAAAAATTACGTTTTATTGTAAGTATTGTATTCAGGCATAAATGCACTCGTTGTACATCGACCAAATACCAACAAATCACGTACTCACGTGAGGCGTCATTTTTTGCGGCAATTGTCTAATCACCAGAAACGTTGAATTGAAGTCAGTGCAACTCCTAAGATTGTACAAGAACGACTTTTGGAAGTGCATGAATTGGAAAACCGCGTCCCACCAACAACTGCAAAACGTGGGTGTTGCAACAACTGCCCGCGAAAAACCAATTGAAAAGTACCAACAAAATGCACAAAATGCGCAAAGTTTGTGTGCAATGATCACTCTCAAATATACTGTCAACAGTGTAATAAAAGTGATTCGGAGAGAGTTCCTAAAAATATTTCTAAAATTTTAACTTTGATCTCAGTATAAGTACAAATTGTTAATTTTTGATAACTATTTTAATTTAGCTTGTTTTTGTTTAATTAGATATTTAGTTCATGTTATTCCTTTTAATTATAATAGAATTAATAAAGCACTTTAATAATAAACAAGTTTTATTTACTTATATATTTAATAAATAATAAAAATTATTCCTACAATTTGGGGTCACCTGTGACCCCATGCGAGCAGTTATGTAATTTTCTTCGTGCGAGTAATTAAGGGTTAATGTGACAACACTAAAAAACTAACCGATCAAAAAAAAAGAGGGAGTTAATAACTGATACAGATAATAAGTGGTTTTCTTTACTTGAAAATGACATTTTTTTTTATTTCTAATGGAAATGTGTCAAACTAAAAAAGAGTCCGAGTACTTCACCACGAGGCCTTCCCACTCCAGAATACAGCAACCGCAACGGCATTGTCATTAACCATCTTCGAGTCCTCTGCGTCGCATCTCACTGGCATATCTTGACAAATGAGGTGTTCGTCAGTTTGTATCTCGCCGCAATTGTAGGAAACATCCTCTTCTACCCTTATACCCCAACTTGGCATGTTCTCTTTGCTGGTGACACTGATGCATAATCGATTAAGTGTCTACCATGTCAGGTAGGGTAGTTAGTGTCCCGGTCGTGTATTTATTTACCTTTCCGTGTTGATTAGGAGGCAAGTACTTCCTCGAATTAGGCAGTACGAGCTATTTCATTTCGCTCGCATTTCATCTATCACTGTCACATTTTGTTCGCATATTATATGGAAACTGTTAAAGAACATACTTGATGGTGTTTTGAACAATTTTAAAATTGTAAAATGCAAAGGAGACAAGGATAATTACCAATGTAAAATTCGATGCTCTATATCTCGTGAAGATAATTACGACGCAAAGTGTGATTATTTCATTGAAAAATTCATGAGTACCAATCTCATACAAAAAAAATGTCTTAATGAATTTTTGTGATATAATGTAGATTTGTGTATGAATTGAAAGATGCGTGCCTTGGATTGAACACGTATTAACAGGAAAAGTTTGCATTGTTAAACCGCGTTCATTTGGAGGACACGTGCCTTGAATTCAACATGAGTTCTAAAGTGCATTAGCGCAACAAATTAGTGCCTAATTCGAGGCAGTACTTGCTTCCTAATCAACACGGAAAGGTAAATACGCGTCCCAGTCCCAAACTTTCCGACAGGTCGACCTGAACTCCACCGTATTGTGCTTGCCAAAGATCTTTCCTTGCCCTATCTGGTGGTAGTTTTAGGGGAATTTTTCCTATTATATGATAGTTATTAACATAAAGTTCAATGAATGAATTAAAACTAGACAGGTAGGTTAATAAATTGAAAGATAAAAGTGATATTTTGATTGTTTTTTATTCTTAATGTCTGTATCGAACATATTTACCCATATTTTCCTTTATCAATTGACAGAATACAATTATATTATTTGAAAGAGATGTCCTGACAAAAATACAAAGGGAAAATATTTGCAAACATCTCGACGAAAAAAATAAACATACATCTATTAAAACATAAACTTTACCAACAGAATTCACTAAATTTAGATTGTGAACGAAGAGAGATATTTGTTCAACAAGAGATGTTGTTCAACGTCTCATTTAAAACAAAAAAGAAAACATTTTGCTATGCTGAACAAATTATATAGATTATAATAATCATAATATGTATATAATAATATAATAGTGGTTTCCAAAACAGGGTATTAAAAAATTAACAAACTCCTAACTATAAAATAAAAATGAATGGCATTATTATTACAATAAATTTGTAAAATAGACACCACGTTTGCGGCACAAAAAAGCCAATATGTCACCAATCTCAATAATCTTACGTTTTATTTACACATGAGTTGACTATCTATTTATTTATCATTTGAGGATAAAATTAATATTAAAAATAATAGTTATACTTATGAATCTTACAATTTACAATAATATATAATATTTGAGATTGCAACATGGAAACTTATAATGCTCGTTACGTTAGGTCATGGTCGATTTTTAAGTACAAATAACTTCAATAATATCTACAAACAAATAAAAAAATTTCATACAATATAATAATCTTTGAGGAAAGAGAAATATATTTACAAAACACGAAAAAAAACATTGGTCAAAAATGTGTGATGCATTATCAATATTATAGTCATATTGGTTAAATATATGTTTATATTATGTAAAAGAAATATTCAATCTAGTATTATACCTTCATGATGCAATCAGAATAAATTCGAGATGTGTTTTTGTTTATGCCAGGAACTATAATAGACCAAGAGCGAGCAACTGCCAAATTTATGTCATATTATTAAATGCTGCTACAGCAGGTAACAACGATTGGATAATATGAACCGTAAATAGTAAAGGTTTTATATACTTTACAGGCTGTTATCTATAGCACTTTACAGGCTGTTATAAATTGGTATTTTAACACGTCAGTGTATGAAGCTTTATAGTATAAAGCGTGATTTTTTAAATTTACCTACTATGGAAGACTGAAATCACGTCTCCCATTGACAGACAATTTCGTTGGTGGAATCCCAACAGACACCTTTAAAGACACATAACAATTTATTAAACTTAAAAGGTCTCTGTAGAGGGGTTTCCATCACCCAAAGTGTCTGACAACGGAAGGAGTGATTACTGATACTTTTCCGAAGTAAATATGAAAAAAAATTCCGCTCTATACAATAACGTTTCATAGTATGACTGATGTGTTAAAATAGCAATTGTCAAGGCTGTTATCTCCGAAAGCCGCCACTACTCGGGGTTCATATTATCCAATCGTTGTTAGCTGCTGTGGTATCCTTTTACAGAAAAAAAAATCAGCCTATATTGTGACTTATGACATAAGTCTAGAATCGCGGGCTCACATTATAAATTTAAAAGCTTCGTATTGATATCCACAACAAAGTACCTAGTTCTTCCGTATCTACAAAAACAAATTTATCTTTTTTGTATCATTTAAATTGTTACAATACAAAATATGTATCTGATTTTAATATAAAATAGTATTATATACCTTTAATGACAACAGTTGGATTTTCAAATGCCCAAGTATTTTACTCCTGTAATAAATTATTGACAGGATGAGATCGTAAATATTATTGTCAAAATGATGTTAAAGTCCAGTTGATTTACTTATTTATAAATTAAATTAATACAGAAAAGAGGTAGGTACTTCATTGTGGCGTTCAATATAAAATTAAATAACAATTACAATTTTATTTGTATCAAAATTAAAAATAAATGTCATCTATCTGAATTCAATGACAAACACAATTTTGATTCAAAACACAACACATTTTTATTACAGTCTATTGTCTAACATCGAATGAAAGAAATAACAAATTATTACTACAAAATTTGACATAACATTTCAAACATTGGTCAAATCACAACATGTTAAAACCTAATAACGACACCCAATGATGTTTTTTATGTTTATTCAAGAAATCATTTTGAATTTGTTAAGTTAGAAGATTAAGTATTCCTTTTGTAGACCTTTTTTAAATGAGCATAATATACATAAAAAAAAATAGAATCTTAACGTTAAATTAAGTCATATAAAAATTAAAATTTGCTCATACATAATATTAAATTTATGTAAATTACTATATCACAATTTCTACTTAAATATATATATAAGAATCTATTAATTTTTAAAATTAAATTATATTAATAAAGAAGAGAGACTTACGTCTTCGTAATTTTTTATATCAGATCTTTAAGTATATTTGCCTCAGGATAATTAAGTATTATATTTTACACTTGTAACCTACAATAAATGAATAAAAAATGTGGCATTCGTGGTTTGCTAAGGTTCAAACTAAAAACCAACAAAATATGTATTTAAGAAATATTTTGTTTTGAAGTGTGCATTTTTTAATTAATGCTTTCAATTAATTAAATAATATAATAATAGCATACATAGTAGAATTCCATATAAAAAATAAATCCATTTTAATTCAATAAAACAAGTAATATTTTTTTGTTGGTAAGGTTTGACACTTGACTTGAAAGAAATGCCTGAATTTGAGATATTGAATTGAATTGCAAAATATATTTATCTCGACAATGTTTAGTGTTTAGTAATAATTTAGTTAGAAAAATATAAATTATGAAGTGTTTTTTTACTGTAATACAGGAAGCAAATATCATCTTTTTTGACCAATTTTGTCATATCAGCATAGTTTAACCAAATTCATATAAAAGGAAAATATGTTAAGTATCTAAGTAGTGAAAAATAAAGCTATTTTGACAAAAATTAAGTAAAAAAAATTGAGTAGGTACAATCAATTTAAACATACAGATAAAAAACATTTTCTTTTGTATGTCAACTTACTTGATTTGTAAGTAAATGGTTTCAAATGGTAAACAAGATTATTTCAAAATAATATGCATATCTGTTTGACAGGATTGCTGTAAGTATAAACTTAGGTTGGGTTGTTTCAACAAAAGTATCAGTAATAGTATAGTTAAAATAGGTACTTTGATTTCATAAAATTGTTAAATTGTGTCGTTTGACAGCATTAGATTTCAATGAAATAATCAAAACGTATTGCACAATTTTATGAAATCAAAGTATTTTAATTATACTTTTACTGATATTTTTGTTCGAGAAACATAGCCTTAGAAACTATAAAACTTATGATAAATGATGAATCAATGACAAATTTGTTAAAACAAAACCATAGATAAACAAAATGTAATATTTGAAACTAATACTGTATGTTTATAGATTTTCATACAGTATACTAGATGTCGCAGTTAGCAAATTTTGTATGAATTGGAGTGAGGATTTTTCCGTGGGACTTTTGACAACAAGGTGGGAAGACCACATGGTTTTTCAATAGAGAATAACGAGTATGTGAATTGATTTCGGATTTATTTGTTGAAAAAAAAAACTTCTTTCAATAAGATTTAGAGAACAGTTATCTAGGAAGTGTTGAAATGTATATGGAAAACTGCAATATGTTGCCAACCAAGATGTCAAACGCGTGATATACCATGACTCACTCATTATCCATATAGTATATTATGTGAAAATCTATGGTTTCATTTAATAATTCCTTTTTTATCTTTGCATTGGTAAGATTTCTTAGTGTTGTCAGATGAAAGAAACTACACTTTGACAGATGTGACAACATAATATGAATCGTGCTTAGTTGGATAAATCAATTCTGTAGTACCTATTCATCACAAAGTAAGAGTAATAAATGTAGTTTTTTGACATAAAACAATTGAGTTTTGAATTTATTCATACATAAGTGAAATATTTATAATGTCAGCAATTACATAGGACTAAAATCGCCAGATTTTCAACAATGTAAGCTTACTAACAAAATAATAAAAAAGGAGATATTAAATGAAACGGACAGAAGGTTAAAAAATGTGGCAACCCAGAATGCTATACCTAAATATTATGCACCAAGGAAAATGAAATGTGTTAAAGGATCATTTATGCGACAAAAAGAAAACTTAAAAATTATAAATGTGCATTGCTTAATCGTTTCTTAAATCTACATGATGTATATTGTGGAGATCAGTATTTAATTTAAAAATGATGGAATTTCACACAAAAAAATAACCAACTTAATATTTTAATCACTGGAATAAAATTTTAAAAATCATTTAATAAAACATTAATGACTTCAAACTGACAATTTTTTTAATGACCTGGTATTGAAAAATAATTAGGATATTTTCTATATTATTTTTGTTCATGGCTCATGGAAAAATAAAAGGTAATTGTACATTTTTCAAAACTACTTTCAAACAATACTAATGACATTTTTCTAAAGATATACACAAACATTTAATGGTGGATTTTAAGTGGATATTTATCTTATATTTAAATACAGGAACACTGTCATATCATATTAAACTTTGACATATTATTCTATTGTGTAAAGACATTTTGACACAGTAAGCAAATGTCTTATATTATTTTATAACATTACAATATCACATTATATAAAAAATAGTAGACACATAAGTTGTCAGTGCCAGAACAGAAATTCAAGAATATTTCGTCATATGAAGGAATAAACTTGATATTTGTAGAAGATCAGTATATTTATTGAATTTATAGGCCGGTATCTATAAAAGATATATTATATTGTGCAATAAATGTTACGACTACTACGAGAAAGTAAAAATAAACCAAAAAATATCACATTTTTGCAAAAAAACAAATAATGTACAGTTTGTTTATACATCATTTGAATACATTGTAAATTGAGCGTAAACGATTAAAAATGAGAACCATACATATAAAAGCAATTTTCAAATATACACCCATATACATATTTCTATATTTATGTATATAGATTTTTACTAAACAAAAAATATTTACTGTATAATTATGTAGTTTACATAACTATTTTATATTATCCCACTAATTGTTGTGTATATTATTTAAATATGTATTATGTAGAAATAAATAGAAACATAATATATATAAAAAAATTATGATTCATATAAAGATTTGAGAACATTTTGAAAAAAGAAATTCAAAATATTGTGCTTTCAGACTTTCTAAGAATATTTCACTTAAATTTTGTTATTGCACTCTTTGAAATTGTATCATATTATGTATTATACACCATTTCTAATAAAACTGTGTCACTATTATTATAGTTCCTATTTATAAATGCAAAAAAAGATCAAAAATTACAAAGCATATAAAAAAAAATTACTCCCATATATTAAAAATAATACCAAATGAAAAGGAAATGAGAACTGATAAATATTTTTGTGGAGAATAAAAGTATTCGTTGAATTATTCATTTTATTACTATATTTTTATTAACATTACTTTTTTAAATCTTACATCGAAAAGTAGTAGGTATATTATTTTTTTTATAATAATGAATTTATTTATTTTTTACATTAAAAACTAATAAAAATATCTCACAACGCTATCGCATATCTTGGTATGGTACCATTAACAATATAATTCCTATTCTTGACATTATTTTATTACATACATAATTATTCAGACAAGACCTAAACCATAATTCAGTAATTGGCCAATGTCATCGAAACAGACTGTGCAATATTCCCCACGGACAAAACAAATTTATATAGGGAATAGGGAAATTGCAAGTCTAACATCATATCAGTCAGTCGCAACACTTCAACATTCTTTCATATAGACATTTAGATTACAACAAGATCATTTTGTAAATAATACATAAATGCAATGACAATAATAATTGTAAATTTGTTTGTGATTCATATAATAAAAGTTGTAATACGTAATTGTCAAAATAAAATTTAATACAAAATGTAGTATTGTTAGGATGAGCATTTAATACCAAATACATTCCTAATTTTATATTATCTGCAAATAAATGAAGTTGATCTCGTGTCAGCACCGTGTAATAACCGTGTTATAACTCTTTGTATTTTCTTTTCTTAGGAATATGCTTGATTTTTTTTTAAAATATACAAATATCTAGCGAAGCTGCGCATATTCAACTAGTAAATAATACAAGTAGTGATAGTCATTTAGTGAATTTTTAAAACTTTTGACATTTCTGGTCTTATTATTACTCTGAAAAGACACAATTCACTTAGTAAAGTTGCAAACCATCTAAAGCACATCTTTAATTTACACATTTACTAACAGAGGTCTCTGTTGAACAAAAATATAAAACATTGCATTTTTCAAAGTAAGTAATAATTATAATCTGTAATAATCGTAAAAAATTAACTTAAAATCCAATGTATTTCATTAAAATTAAATATCATATGATCTCAATCTCAATTTTTTAATTTTAATATAGAAGTTACAATTTGCTATATCGAGATATTTCAAAATTCATTTTGACAATCAAATTTTATCATCTTTTATTATACATTTAAATACATAATATACATATTAACATTATCATTATCAAGAAACACAGCTTTAATTGACATGAAATTATTGAAAATAAAGTATTCTTTATATTGAGATATCACATCATAAAATCAGAATCATCAGAAATGCTATCAATATAAATTAAAACAACTAATTATTAAATAAAGAAAACAAAGAAATATTAAAACTATATAAGATTTGTATATATTAATATAATATCTACTTGCCAAAATTTACATTTGTGAATATTATACTGATACATTTTGTACTGTTCACTTTGTATGAACATGTTTAGTTATTTTTTAACAGTATTTTAATTATCTCAATAGAGACGATATTGGAATATTTACTGTAGGAGAACCGGGAAATCAAGGCACCTACAGGGCTTACAACTTGTCATCGGCTGGTTTACGTGATCACTTTATGCGCATTATATTAAAAAAAAAAAACAATTTTCTCAATGTTGTTCATAATTTCACACATACATGGCTGTAGTAAAAATCCATATTTCCTGAAGCGAAAAAGAATTTCAGTATTGCAATATATAGAACTTTCAAAAATTGAATTGATAGGGATCTCATTAAAAAAAAATATATATAACAGGCATAATTGGTGAACGTTGCGCAATGCGCATAAAGTGATCACGTAAACCAGCGGATGACAGGTCGTAAGCCCTATAGGTGCCTTGATTTCCCGGTTCTCCTACAGTAAATATTCCAACTTCGACTCTATTGAGATAATTAAAATACTGTTAAAAAATATCTTTGACTCCCGACAGGGAAAAAAAATCCAATGTTTACGCATATGCAATAATAAAAATATTCGATAAAATGCTTAGTGATGATTCACTAAAGATGATCACTAACAAATATTATAATGTATAATTTATTTGAATAAATTAAATTTCAATATGAAATTTAAATAAATTACTATAGAATGAGACTATTGTAATAATGTAGTTTAATATTAAAAAAATAATATTTATAAACAAAATTTGTACCTATGTCATGAATTAATTTTGTGATGAAAGTAAGTATAATCAATTCTCAAAAGACATTCATACAAAGTGAATCAAATAATTTTGGCTAAGTATTGAATTAAAATATATTACAATATGAACATTGCAATGAAAATTATTATTATATCGAATAAAATGCAGATAGTAACATCAGTTTAAAGTACACGTAATGTTGTATTACGTGTGAGGTAGAGAATTCATTATTGAATCTTCAATATTTATTTTGTATTACACTGTTCAATTTTGTTGTTATGCACATCAATTTACTCTTCAATCATTGAAATTAAAAAAAAAAAATGTTACGATTGCAGTATTTTATTTGTATCGATGTGAAAAGTGAATTTTTTTTTTCTTACAAATAAACCACCTCTCTAGATCTAACAGCGAAATTGAACAGCCAATAAAAAAATCTGAGACCTGTCATTTATTATTCTAAGAGGAAAATAATGAGGGTGCCATCGGGAATTGTTTTAACTAAATAATCTCTTATAATATAAAATATCGTTCTGTGCTACAATTTGATACTCAATATGTGAGTGTGTGCTATTAGAACCATATTGATTATATTTTAATACATACATTTTTGTTAGTTTACGCTTTAGTACACCATTAGCTTAATACTGACGGGAAGGAATCCAATACTAAACACTTGAAGGGTCATGTCATGGTCCATCACCGGTATCCTTTACTGACGGACAATGTCATTTTCATATAATACTGTTCAACTCTAACATAATATTATACAACAAAACACAAAACCACTAACGCTGGTCAAAAGGAACAAATAAAATTGAATGTATCATTTATGACAATCCGAGTGTCCATATGAAAAATGGAGAATTTGATATTATTGCATTCATCACATATAATTCACCGACAGTCATTGTTTATCCTTGATGGCTAGGGAGTGGGGCAAAATGTGTTCTGGGGAGAGGAGGTTCGCCGTCGGCTGGTGGGCGTAGTTCCTGATCTGGTGCAGCGAGATGAGCTGGTTGGGGAACGAGGCGGCCGCCGGGTTGGACAGCGGTGTCTGCTTGGCCTGCTGGAAGCCCAGCGAGTCGTACAGGTAGGGCCGCTGTCCCAGCTGGGCGTGGGCCAGCCCTCCGAGGTGCGGCGCCATCGAGTTGATCGGAGTGAAGGCGGAGTTGGCTGCGGCGCTCGCCTTCGACAGGGCTATGTCGTAGCCAGACGAGGGAACCGGTGGCACTCCTTGTCCGTTGAGGTGGAGCGACTGCCTGGCGCTCTCTTCGCCGTTGGTCAGATCGCCTCCGTTCAGCCTGTGGTGGTCGAACAGGGCTCGATGGTGCGCCTGCAAGTGGTCGTTGTCGTTTTCGTTTTCGTCATGCGCCCCTTGCTGCGCGAAGCCTCCTTCCTGCATAGCCTCGGAGAGATGCGCCGCCGAGTCCGGGCTGATCTTGGGCCAGTATGGATGGTCGGGGAACGGCGCAGGTGCTCGTCCCGTGCCGAGGATAGGCGGTCGCCTGTCCGCCCTCTCCGCGTGCTTCTGCATGTGCTTGCTCAGATACGTCTCTTGCGTGTAGCTCTTGCCGCAGTACTGGCAGATGTGAGTCTTGAGATGCTTGGACTCCTTGTGCTTAGGAATGTGCTCCAGGAGGCTGGGCTCGTCCGAGAAGCACTTGTAGCACGAGTTGCACTTGTACGGCTTGTCTGTTTGATGACAGCGCGAGTGCGACTGCAGATTGGAGAGCTGAGAGAAGGCCTTCTGGCATCCAGGATGACGACACTTGTACGGTTTGTCTCCCGTATGGGTGCGAATGTGTTGCTGGAGATGCGACAGTTGTGTGAACTTGCGCTGGCAGATCTCGCAGCGATAGGGCTTGATGCCGAGATGTATGCGCGTGTGCTGGGACAGGTAGCTGGAGTTGGCGAAGGCCTTGGTACACTGACTGCACTTGTAAGGTTTCGCCTCGCGAAGATGAACTTGAGTGTGGAGCTGGAGGTCCGCCTTGGAGCCGAAAACCTGAAAATGTCGAAAGGACTATTAGACATATAAATCAATATAATATAATACTACATTGTTTAAAAATAATAATAGGTAGATAAAAGAGATGAAATAGAAATAATTTATTACGGAAAACAAAGTACCTAATGTGGTTAGAGAATAATAAAAATGCATCGATCAATAATAGTATTGTCTCGATCAGTTCTCTTATAAAACATACGTAAACAAACGAAAAAAATATCACGTATGTTTCATGAGTGTAGTGGTACGATGAATGAGCGTTCCAAAATACACGGCAATGAATAATATCTCTTAACTTTGAGATGTAAAAGAACAAACTTAAATTATATGAAAGGCGACGATAAAAATAAACGAATAGCCTGTGCCAAAGTAAATAAAAATTGGCAAAGAAATACATCTTACGTATAAATATTTGCAATCACAAATGATGCTCAATAAAGATAAAATACGATGAGAACTTTGATAAGCTCTTAATTAGTAGGCGGAAAATAAAATAAAAGAAAAAATAAAACTAACGGACTGCTCAATAAAAGCGAAGAAAATTATCCTCTTTATCATATTTTATTTCTCGAGAAACGAAATAAAGAAGACATTACGTAACATTATGATACTAAAAACTCGATTTAACATATAAAACGAGATTTAGCTTGAACACTATCTTTAATCTAATTCAAGTGTGAAGAGTGAAGACGGTGCCGCAGATAGGGCAATAAAAACCATTAAACATGTAAGATAGGATAATAGATAAGAAATCAACGTATCGTGATTAATGACAATTTAAATACTTCAAGCAGAGTAGCGTCTAAACAAACGGATAATTTGAAACAAATTAAGTCAAAAACAAAATAAACAATTAGCAAATATACTGTGTTGAATCTCTGCCGAGGTCGTCTCGAATAGAGACACAAAAAACAGGAAACTACGATCAAACATTGTATTCAGTTCGGAGGAAGTGGTCGGTCATACTAAAGATTCTTCGAGATTAATAGGACACCGTAGATAATCGACAATAAAACGGTGTACCGCAGGGACCAAATATCGGACCTGTCAATCGATCTGTTAAACATCTACCTGAGTTTATTGTTGACACAGCATAAACAGCAAAATTTAGTTATAAATTAGTTTCAATGCATATTTTATCGAGTCTTTTTGATTTTGAAACAGACGATTCGCTTATTGGACAAATGAAACGAGAAGTGTTACAACATAAACTAAATGTTACTGTAGCATTGAAAATTATAAACGAGAAATTAGAACAGCACTCTAAAAGTAGAACTTGAAACTAAACAAAGTGTCTTTAGTATGACAATTATCAAAGTTTTTTGAAATCAAAATGCATTTATCATATTTCGAAGTGATTGCTTATAACGCAACACAATAGTGTCTAGGAAGAGATTTATATTGAATGCATTGTTACCGTTGGGATAAATAAATTTGGCGAGTAATTTGGTTCAATAAAATTGTGACTCGAAGACGGGGACAAAAATAAAATAAGGAATCAATCACGCTTGGAGTATGGATTATTGTTGTACATTGTACCGTATCGACGGTCATCCATAGATAGCTAGCTGCCTTCACGTGCTTCAATCAAAACCTGACTTAGTTATTCGATCAATTGGATCGATCTTCAAGCTTATATTAAAACACGTACATATTTCTAAAGAACCCTCACAGAAATGTTTCATTTCATTTTAGCTAAGAATGACATATTCAAAAAGTTCACGTGTGACCAATAATTTTAAAATACAACAAAGAAATCATAGTAAATTAAAATTACTTGATAAATGTCATCAAAAAGTCAAATGATTCAGAAATTATTGAAACAAACAAAAAATGATATCAATAATTTAACATAAATCCATCATCGAAAAACGATTAATTAAAATCTCTTGGAAAACATTCACTTAAAAAATGTTAAATCAATATGAGTCATATTATAAAAAGACTTGCAGATATTATAAAAGCTGACACAATGACAAACGAACAAAACTGTACGAATATAAAAACGACATAAAAGTTATAAAGAGTATTAAAGGAAAAAATACAGGATCCAAATCATAAGTTGAAAAAATGCAGTTATAACTTAATCGTCTAGACACAAATAGCTGAGAAAAAAATAAAATACATGCGGAATCATAAATTGCAAACTATATTTAAGAAACTAAATGACCCAAAATAATAACAACTAAATAAATGACAAAACTTAAGGATGAAAACTTTGTCTAGGAGCAAAATAAAGAGATTGTATAAAAAAAGAGCATTTGACATTAAAAACTACTTTAAAAAAAAGTGAAATATGTAGGTAGTATAAAAAGAAACGTGGAAGCCTGTTATAAAATGGTTATAACGTATGTATATCTAAAAAAACACAACATGGAACAATAACGATGTACACAAACGACTAAGTTAGGTACTCCAAGATGGATAAAAACAGATCAATTTAATGATATAGAAAATTCAGCCAGTGAATAAAAAAAAACTAAAAAAGGGTGCGAGATCTAGAAACAAAGCAGAAATCATAAAAATGGACCATCAATGTACACATAGAAAAACACTAGACAACACAACATGTATAAGGCCTGTGGCACCTCGTGGTCTGAAGACTCTAGCATCCCCCACTCCAGGGGATCGCCAGCACCCCTCGGAGCCCGATACTCAGCTGGGGAAGTGGAGATGTGCTTTTTCCTTCCGCGGCGGTCTCCGCCTACTCCCAGAGACCCTCCGTTTCCAGACATGCTGCTTCCGGATACGCCCTGGTCAGGTACGATACAACATGTTAGATTGGACAAGAAACCAAACGATGAAATGATAAGAATTGGAATTCATTCGTAGACGATGCGATTCAAATGATGTTCAAAATGACAACAAAACTCGAACAAATTGTATATAAGTTTATTTGCTTTTTACTGATTGTCTTTTTGAAACCCGAACCAATATTTTCATCAACAGATTGCAAACCATCGCCAACGCTACATAGGGCGCTTCTTCGGAAGAGTATAGTGAACCCAAATACTAATAGTTGGTATCCACTGCGTAGCCATGCTAAAAAATTTTAATGTTCAGTTATTGAACGTCGTATGTATATGTAAATTCAAAAATGAAGATTAAATAAACTGGTAGGCAATCAAAATTATCATTATCATTGACACTATCAACATGAAAAATTCCTGATATCGCTGATAAATCGGAAATAAATCATCATTAAAAGGAAATAGATGTTTTTTTTTATTTATTACTTCTCGGACAACAAACAGGTAATATGTCAAATATTAATTTAACCCAATTTCAAGTTGCCACATTCTGGAGACTCACGATATCAATCTTCTCACAGATCTAGACTGAAAACACAATTAAAAACTGTGTCTCCACCGGGAATTGAACCAGAGACCTTTGGATCAGCTGTCAGATACCTGACCAACTGAACCACGAAGGTCGAATATAATATTTTCACGCTTCCGTCTTAAACATCGAATATTTTCATGATTCATTAAAGTCATGTATGTAGATGCGGATATTTCTTGGTTCTCCTATTCTAACTTCGTGTCTAATGAGATAATGTAGACTCCTCTCATTTGACATAAATTTCTCCCTTTAATCACATCCATGCATAGTCTCATACACGCTCTTCTATAATTCTTACATCTAACGTCTCCATTTTTCAAAATTCCATTTATGTGATCTTGCCAACTTTTTCTTTGCAAAACTCTATTTTTCGTTCCTCTTTTATCGGCCTTATATATTTTTTGTCAGACGGTCATCACTCATTCTTTCTATGTGGCCAAACCACCTCAGGGCGTTTATTTTCATCTTACTTACGATATCTCTTTCAAATTGAAAATACTGGAGTCGATAAAAGCTATAAATATGTAGTCAACTTCTAGATACTAATCAGACCAAAAAAAGTTGATATGAGCTACCTGTTAAAATTTGTTTGATCGGCAACTGGTTTTTGCCGTGTCGTAAAAAGTACAATATAAAAAAATAGATAATTTATTGGATGATTTGTGACAGAATTATAGTAGCGACGATCGTCGAATAATCGTACATAAAATATAAACAAAACAACAACAACAAAAAACATAGATAATACTATTAAAACGACATAATCATTTATTGGCGAAAATTTAAATTCAGTCGATTTTTATAGTCGATGGTCCCATAACCGGGTTATTTAAAATGTCGTTACACGTCAATATCAATAAAAATTTGAATATTCATTATTGAATTTATACGTCAAACACAATTTGGTTTATCTTGTTTTTGACTTTAAAATAAATATTATTATTCGAAATGTGTTTTATTTGTGATCATTTTTTATCGAAACAAATTCATATTGATGAATCAACGCGGTATCGATATTTGATATATTTTTTTCCTTTAATTTTATGCAGGCGTCCAAAATCACTAAAAATATTGAGGACTGCGTTTTACGACATGATAAAATGAAACTATGGTTTTTACAAATAAAGTAGGTAGGTAACAAAAATATATCTGAATGGAAGATGACTCATTGAGATGGTTCGACCAGATAATGGGAAAAATGAACGAAGAACACTCGACAATATCTACAAATGAGACAGGAATAACAGACGAACATGTATGAGACGAGGTATGAATGTAGATGAGGCGATGGCTGATTTTATATAGGTACTCATATATTGTGAAGTAAACAAATAAAAAAAAGTTTGCGGGAGCAAGTATAAAAGAAAAAATGACGGTACGAATAGATAAGATTCGAATGAAACGATACGTGGATTGATAAGTGAAAATTGTTTTTACGAGGAGTGTATGGGGCTCGGTTGTCTCTGCTATCCCCGTGAGAGAAGAACAGTCTAATAATATGTATAAAAACATTGTAGAATAACTTTTTAAATTTCAATAGAAACATCTCAACAACTCTATTTTACTGGAATTCGAGAGGGGTTTGATAATGTCTAAAAAAGAAAAAAAAACGAAGTAGGAGTTGATAGGTCTAGATAGGATACGTAAGAGGGTAGATATGGTATGAAAAAATACTAAGTAGTTAGAATGTTAGCAATCCAGGTTGGTTTGGTGTAGAGATGAAAAGATTTAGCGCGGTCCATGAAGGAAAGAATACCCCAAGGTTCACATCCTAGGTCTAATCCACTCAGCCACAAAGGCCACCTGACTCCAGTGGTCTCCACATCACTTTTTCTTCACCCCCGACCTAAAAGGGCAGTGGTGTAACAAATTATTTTTTATTTTACATTATTAATTTGAACAACAGCAGTTTCACTAAATCTGATAAAAATCGATGGTTAATATGTTCCATACGGTTAAGTTGAATTTGAATAGAATTAGATTCTAATAAACATATTTGATACTTTGTTACAAATTTGATTTGTAAAATGCTCAATTTTTTAATAGGTACAAAGAAAGTGTACAAAAGTAATATTAAAAAGTTTACGAGAAAATAACAAAAAAAAATGCTCAGTATAAACTAACTTATGTTGTCGATTTTTAACATTTCTTAAGTCAAAATGGAATTCCATCTAGTTTCATGATGTTTACTTAGTAACGTTGCTCTGCCGAAAGTATTCTGAGGATCTGTGCAAGGACAAATGCTGCAGCACTTAAGGAGCTAAAAAGCTTCGCACAGAAAAGGCTCGAAGAAGCGAGGCTTTGCTGTCAAACAATCATCAGGACCTAAACGAGAGAAGAAAATATATTATGTTACGCCATTGAATACGAATATTCCCGTCCCCTAAAAATAAAGTCGTTTATCCGCTGCACGTTGATACGGTGATCCTACACACCCTCGTTAATTAGAACTGTGTTTACACACTCCTGTCGGACATTTTTTTATGTCGAGCCTGTCCGATTGTGCGGTGCTTTCCCCCCAGAAAAAGGAGACAAAATATGTCAAAACGCTCGAGAGTCTCGGCATAACGGGGGAGACACCGACTCCACTGGACACGCGCAAATCCGGGGGGAATTATTGTTTATTTAAACTTAAAATTATTAATGGTTGCGGTTGGATTTGAACGTAAGAAAAATGTCATTCTAAGATTAGTTTTTCTTTTCATTTGACTAACTGTTGTTTTGAAATGGAACATATAAGTATTATTGTACGGAACGGTTGAAAAAGATTGGCTTATGTATTGCCTTTACACTTTACAATCTGTACAAATATTTTAGTAAAAGCTTATACGTATTTATATCAAATAATTCTTGAACATTTTTTCTGCTTTCTTATTCCCTCCTTTCTTTTCTTACTGTAATTGTAATCAGTCTGTATATTACAGTTGTTTTATTTGTTAGTCGCGATATGAAATTGTAAATAAAAGATTTTACTGTGCCGAATTCACTTGTGGCTTCACATAGCGTGGAAGAGATTGTGGTCGTTGTGAACTGTACATCATCATCATCATCATTGGCGCTACAGCCCTGTGTGAGCCCTGGCCTCCTCCAGAATCCTTCTCCAGTCGTCTCTGTCCTCCACCGCTCTCCTCCAGTTTGCTATTCCCATCGCTCTTATATCGTCTTCTGTATAGTCCAGCCATCTTAGCTTGGGCCTGCCTCTACTTCTTCTGCCCTCTGGATTGGTATTAAGAACCTTTTTGGGGACACGATCATCATTCATCCGGCTGACATGTCCCAACCACTGCAGTCTACGTACTTTTATGACTTGTACAATGTTGGGTTCGTCATATAATGCCTGTAGTTCGTGATTCTTTCGCATCCTCCAAAATCCATTATCATTTACTGGGCCAAAAATCTTTCTCAGGATTTTCCTTTCAAATATCAAGAGGCTGTTTTCTCCATACACTACAACAGGTCTGAGAAGAGTTTTATGAATTAGGATTTTTTTCAAATTAGGAACTGTACAAAAGTAAACAAAATAATTGTTATAAATACATCGTTTTAAGAGGAAACAACAAAATACTTAGTATGTTATTCAACAATTGTCCCTTATTTTTATTTCATTTAAATACAAATGCCCAATTTATTTTTAGGTTCAATGATATTCAAATTTATACTCAAACGCAATGAATTTAATTTTCGTGTTTACGTATCGTACATAAATATTAAACCTCAGCGGTTTACGAACATTCATCACAATGTCGCATTATTATTTTTTATTCAATAACATAATTACTTGTCAACAGTTCAATAACATTAAAATATCAATAAAAAGATCGACATTTTTTGTCGACAATAAAAAAACATACGGACCCGTATGTCGGTAATATTCAAATATTGTCGCCAGAGTTTTTCTGACCCTTTTTTCCTCCTCGTCACAACCAACCACAGTGGAGAAATCGAACTTTCAAAGTTCTGATAAGTTTTTTTTTCAGGCTTACATACGTTGCGTATGTTAATTTAATTTTTTTTCCTGACGCATTAACATGGCGACACATTATACGCGCGTGCCTGAAAAAAAACCCCGTACATAATTTTTATAAATCCGTTAGCAACGCGGAAAGAAAGATGTGTACAAAATATTGGATGCTAAGAGAAATTTAAGGCCTTTGAGACCCATTTGTCATGTGACCCCATACACTTTTTTATTCAAAATAAAATGATACGTAGGTACTCACGTAAATACAATTATTACGAAACGAATTTATTTATTTTTTATATATATATATATTAAACTTAGATCATGAAAAAAATGAGAGATTGTATGGAAAATAATTAATGACAAAATTTACCTACTCAAATGATAAAAAAAACGTTTTGAGGCTCACCATAATAACTCATAGTCCAAAAGCATCACTTTCATATTTGTGCTTTCAAAATATGTTTTATGACAAAATCTTGAAATTAATGTTTCATCACAAACGTTGCGCCAGCGCATAAAGTGATCGCGTATATCAGCCAATGACAGGTAGTAAGCCCTATAGGTACCTTGAGTTCTTGGTTCTCCTAAATTATTCCGTCTCTATTGAGATGTTAAATAATTGTTATAAAATACCATTAACTCCCGATAGGGAAAAAAAATCAATGTTTGCGTAGGTATATGCAACTATAAAAAAACGATTTAAAAACAAGAATTCCGGTAAAATCATAATTTTCCATATTTTAATGGAATTTTGGTTTTAAAAATGGTATTTTTCTGAATGTAATTAGGACCAAACATTTAAATATTCTATTTCAACAACCATTTTCAACATATTTGTCATTTTTATAATATATTACTTAGTAGGTACCAATAATAGAATCAGAAAGGTGTAACAGCTAAATCGCGAAGATGAAAAAAAAATACTGATTAAAATCCAGAATTCCGTTTAAAAAAACAAGATAAAGATTTGTTCGACGGAATTTGGGTATTTTTTCACAGCGTAAAGGTAATGAGTATTTATATAATATATATTTTATTCTAAACGACGCAAATAATACCCTCGATATCTTATAATTTAATAATTTCGTTTTTTTTTTCTTGAATAAGCCTTCAAGTTACACACAACTATAGTTCATTATCGTCATACATCGTTTTCGTATAGTATAATTTTTTACGACAAAATGAATCTAATAGTATTAGTTATATCTATAGTTAAAAGTAAAGACTTTTTAATTCTACATTAATTTTATTATGCGCGATAGGCCTATTTCGCCTTGTTAGGGCATTAACTAGCTTATATAAGCTAGTTAATGCCCTAACAAGGCGAAATAGGCCTATCGCGCAGAATAAAATTAATGTAGAATCAAAAAGTTTTTATTTTCAATTATAGATATAACTTATGTATAATGGAATTCTACCAAATAAAAACTATTCGATAATTAGGTAATAATTACTAATAGTATTATTATTTGAAAAAAATATATACAAATAAGATAATAATTCCAGTTGTCTCAAGGCGAGATATAGTAGGTAGGTACACATTTATATATCACACATAACGATATGTTAAAATATCCCCCAGGAGGGGAGACGGGTCTAATTTGTCGTCCGTTTCTTAAACTGGCACTTTTGGTAATGGAGGGGTGAGTGTGCCAAACGAGACCGATCAGTCATACAGGATAAGCGGATGTCACCCGAAGGCGGTTTTTTCAGCCCGCAAAAACACGGCGGTCCGATTTACCCCCGTTCTCCCCTTTTTCGAAACCGATAGAAAGCAGTACTAGCTGATGTAATTATATTAACGTAACTTAGAAATAGGTACTAGTAACTTTTTTAAATAATAGTACTTTTTTTCAGAAAAAAATGTATATTGAATGGCAAGATATTTTTGTCTTATTTTTACCGCATTTATTTTTGAGACTTTATATTGCTCGGGTTGGTTGGGAGAGACTTGCGCAAGATCAAACAAAGTGTTCATTATGTTTATTATCAAATGATGTACTTTTGAATGTTGTAAAATAAATAAGATGGGATGAAATCCCACTTCGATCGATTTCGTTCATTAAGCATTAAGCACAAGCATTCGCTTACTTTAGGGAATATGTATTTATTTATTTATGTTGGTACAACTCCTTGTTCCATGTACGAGTGAAGAGATTGGTTATAAATCGCACTGATCAGACTACCACTGTGCCACAGCGGTCAGTGTATTTTTTATATGATTTATTTTTAAATTATAGTGTAAAATTTCGTTATTTTTATTTTACAGTTTCTGATAAATATTTTTTGAAACAAATAATTATCAAAATATCATCCCGCCATGTCTTTTGTGGGGTACGCTTCACTCACATCCATGTACTTTTTCATATATAGGTACCTACTCGCCAATTATTAAGGCATTATCTTTAAAATGTCACTCATGTCATGTCAAATTTTCATTGGGCTGTCTTTCTTCTCACCTTTAAAAAATAAATATATTTAGGTAAACGCTAATTATTTATACCTTCAACGCGTCCAAACCGCCTCAAGACATTAATTTATTTTCGTTCTGGTAACGATATTTTTGTCTTTCAATTATTTAATAATTTTATTATTGAAATATAAACGTTTTAGAATATTTTTATTATTGCATATGCGCAAACATTGGATTTTTTTTCCCTGTCGGGAGTCAAAGATATTTTTTAACAGATTTTTAATTATCTCAATAGAGACGAAGTTGGAATATTTATTGTAGGAGAACCGGGAAATCAAGGCACCTACAGGGCTTACGACCTGTCATCGGCTGGTTTACGTGATCACTTTATGCGCTTGCGCAACGTTCACCAATTATGCCTTTTTAATGAGATCCCTATCAATTCAATTTTGAAGGTTCTATATATTGTAATACTGAAATTCTTTTCGCTTGAAAATAAGGAATTTTTACTACAGCCATCTATGGGTGAAATTATGAACAACAATCTTATTATTTCTATTTATTTTGTTGGAACGCCATCTATTGTAAGTCTGGCGCATAAGTCTGGCGCAATTCAGGGGTGACTTCTATGCGAAAAATGCATTGTCACCTCAGATATAAGAATTGTAGCTTTCATTATTTACAAAAAAACAATTCTCTCAATAGATGGCGTTCCAACAAAATAAATAAAAATAATAAGATTGTTGTTCATAATTTCACCCATAGATGGCTGTAGTAAAAATTCCTTATTTTCAAGCGAAAAGAATTTCAGTATTACAATATATAGAACCTTCAAAATTGAATTGATAGGGATCTCATTAAAAAGGCATAATTGGTGAACGTTGCGCAAGCGCATAAAGTGATCACGTAAACCAGCCGATGACAGGTCGTAAGCCCTGTAGGTGCCTTGATTTCCCGGTTCTCCTACAATAAATATTCCAACTTCGTCTCTATTGAGATAATTAAAAATCTGTTAATAAACGTTTTACTTATTCGATATAGCTAACGCGACTGTCATTTAAAGGTGTCGCCCTTTTTGCTATAAGGGCAACCTATTCAATGGAATAATCAGACTACAAAGTGAATACTACAATTTTAAAGAACTTTGAAAGCCCATTTTTTTAAAAAAAGTTTGTGTATAATTTTATACGTAGAGCGCTCTTGAGGTGGTTTGACAAAAACGGCTCTATAAAAACCTCTAAACAGGCCTAGCCTAGTGAAGTGGAACAAAACAACTAATATATTTGTTAAATAAAAAAAAAACAGTTTTATTATTAGGTATCATCAAGATGGTACCTACTCAATTTGTTCAATCGTCAAAATTAATTTTATTTATTTAACACATCCTTACACCCTCTGCAAGTAGCAAGTCAAAGGCGATTTCTTCCAACTAACCATTGTTTACAGTCCAAAGAGACAAGATTTCCGTAAGAAATGAATTGAAATAATTTTCTCCTCTGGTGTAATTCGAACTCAGGACGCCGGCACCAAATTGTTTATTCAAATTTATATTATACAAAATTGTAGTAAGTAGGTATTTTGTATAGAGAAAAAATAAGACGATAGGCTAGTTCAGTTGCTATGTGGGGATGTTGGGCCAAGAGTAGAAGAAACAAGGGTAGATTAGGGCTAGACAGACAAATGAGGCTAAATTATTGTTTTTCTTACACATACTCGTATATGTATACGTAACAGAAAATTACATCACATTCCACTGGGATTATAATATGTTATTGTGCATTCATTCTCCCGAGATTGTACCGTCATCATTTTAAATAAAATATATATGTGGTCTGCACAAAAAAATTATATAAGAAAAAGAAAATACTTCTAGTCTTGTTTTACTGTGATTGTATTTTACCTATTGTTTTAACATGCAACTAATATTTCATTTTTTGTGGTTTCATTCGAATGTTTTGACATGCCTATAATTTTATATTTTCTGTGATTTTATTCGAATGTTTTGACATGCCAATAACGTAATATTGTCTGTGATTTTACTCGATTGTTTTGACATGCCAATAATGCTATAGTTTCTGTGATTTTATTCGATTGTTTTGACATGCCAATAACACAATATTTTCTGTGATTTTATTCGATTGTTTTGACATGCCATAAATGCTATACTTTTTCTGCGATTTTATTCGATTATTTTAACATGCCAATAATGCTATAATTTGTGATTTTATTCGATTATTTTGACATGCCAATAATGCTAGTTTTTGTGATTTTATTCGATTGTTTTGACATGCCAATAATGCTATTGTTTATGTGATTTTATTATAATCTTTTGACATCCCAGCAATGAGTGTCTATTTTATAGGTGCGAGTATTTTGACAAGTTAATATGTTTTATTTTCTGAGATTACACCTATTCTAGTTTGTTTTATGTCAATAATGCTGTGTTTTCTGTGATTTTATTAAAATATTTTGACATGCCAACAATATTATTTTTACTGTGATTTTGCTCGAATTTTCGACATGACAACATTGCTAGATTTTCTGTAATTTTATTAATATGTTTTGACACGTCGCGTCGTGCGTGTTGACAATGCAATATTTCGGCATGCCAATTTTAGTTCTTATGTTTTGACGCCTTTTGCCTATGCATATTTGCCGTTTATTTTCCGAAATGTTTTTATTGACTCCATGTTTTAACCTCTATGATTTAAAGACACGAGGTAGTTGTATTTTATATCACAGTTTTAACTGCGTTTCTTTGGGTCTCTAGCGAAAACGCACAATCATCGTTTTCTAATGAAGGCTCGGAATGCAATCTTGGAGGGAAACCATCAATGGATGGGATGTTAGTTTAATTAGTTTCAAGGGTGGAGTTTCGGGTTCAGTATCCAATTAAAATCGATCGATAGTGATTACTTGCAATATTATCACACCTACACTAAAGAATAGGGTACTTGTCAATTAAAGGGGTCTCCATATAGTGCAGGAGAGGCTACCTTACAGCAGTCTCTTATATAAAAAAAGATAATAATATTTTTAGTGTTTTACAAAATCAAAGTAACGAAAAAGATTTATTGAAATTGCCTTTTTTATGTATTTAATTATTTTATTTTATTTTATTTAATTAAGCAGACAGGCATGAATGCCCAAATATTTCTACGCATAATAGCTTATATATGGGAAGTACATATCATAATAAGAATTGTTTGTAGGTACCTATATAAATTTCCTACCTACACTACACTATGCAGAGTACGGAAGGTGCTGTGTCTATTTTACATGATGTATATAATTATTAGGCTACGACTATTTACACGACTCAACCATAGACGAAAACCAAAAATAACCACAGAAAACGCAGATAAATCAAGTTATAAAAATATTTACCTTTGTTTATACTTTGTTATAATTGTAGATCTCGATGAAAAAATGATTTATAAAATTAAGTAAATGTAATAAGATGCCAATATTATTTATTTTTCCTTCAAGTTGGTTTCCATGATGCATTTTTATGACCATTGAAAAAATGACAAAGGTAAATATTTTTGTATTTTGATTTATCTGCGCTTTCCATGGTTATAAATGACCTAAAAACATAGACGACGTCAGAAAATTTGTCGTGTAAATAGACACTTTTTGGCGGGAAAACGCTTTTCCCGCCAATTCCGGTTGTAAAAATAGTGGCACCGTAATTATTATGTTGCGGGTGGATGTTACATAGTAAGTTTAGAGTTGTAGATTTAAAGATTAAACAAATGAAACATGAAAATCAACAATAATTAAACATGAGAATATGAAGAGAGAAGTTATACATAAATTTAAACTATATAATTAAGAGGTTACGAACTGGGATATTATGTGTTTTTTGAAAGTTAATTTGGAGTTTGAGAATATGTCAATATAATTAATTTGATGAACTGAGTTGTATATTCTGATTAAGCGAGGAATTTGAGAGAAATAACCGATATTCGTATTATAGAATTTTAAGTAAAAAATATTTCTAATTATGGTATTTCTAAGTGGTACTGTTATTTGAATTTGTTATATAAATATTATGTAGATATGTCATAAATATAAAAAAAATACTTCGTCAGAATAATGTGCCTTGCACGAAACGCGTCAATAATCTAATAAATACAATAGAACTATTTACCAAGTATTTTTTTTATATTTATAACATATCTACATACAATGGAGTTCTATCAAGAATTGTCGACCGACAAACTAAACTTACATAAATATTACTTTTTTGTACAAACATGTAGTTAAACTTCTTTTATTTTAAATTTATAAAGATGTTGGGGCTCTTATGTAATTTTTGCACCAGGGCCCTTAATTTGTAGCTACGCCACTAGCTCCATATTTTGAAAAGAAAATCATTGATTCTATTACGATTTATAAGTTTTACCGGTTTTTTATAAATGACGAATATAATAAATTGAGATCGGTGGCAGAGCGGATATCACGTCAATGATCCACCGATGGAGAGTTCGAACCCCACACTAGCCGCCTCGACCGATTCGCCTATAGCACAAGCATTTGCTTAGTTTAGAATGTATAAAAATGTAGGTACATAATATGGCCTTAAGTGGAGCTGGGCTGGGCATATTGCCAGATGCCAAGATTCACGATGGACCAAAAAGATCGTAGAATGGCGACCGAGAACAAGCCGAAGAGGTGTCGGCAGACCCCAGGTAAGGTGGTCTGATGACATCAAGAAATGTGCCGGAGGGAGATGGATGCAGTGTGCCCAAGACAGGGAGTTGTGGAGAATCAAGGGGGAGGTTTATGTCCAAGAATGGATAAAAACAGGCTGAAGAAGAAGAAGAAGACGGAGAAGGAGTCGACGCATGATTCGAAATTTGAAACCGAGTCTATCGGTTTGTTTGTCAAGTGTATTAACCGTTATGCCACCGACCCATCATGTTCTCGTTTATAATTTGGTTTATTGGTTAAAATAACGTCGACACCTGTGAGATGTCAAGGTCGAATCCGATTTCCCCGTCCTTAGTTTTGTCCCAGACCTAAAGAATACGCTTCATTGAACATCAAAATATGAATAAAAAAATATTGTAAATGATAATTATTTTCGTATTTTGATTCATTCAAATAATATATTAAACAAAAGTAAATCTTCCCTCAACTTTAAGTTTAGATTACGTGACTGAACAATTTAGGGGTATTATGTAACACTGGTCTTTAATATCTACATATTTTATTTAATGTTTTTTATATATCAATTTTTTAAATTATTATTTTAGTGTTATGTATATTTTCTTTATATTTTCTTTGTTTTTTCACATTGATTCTTTTGTTCATGTACATATATAATTTTGTCATACTTTGTAATCTGGTTGGTTGGAAGAAATTGCCTAAAGCCTGTAAGCCCGCCAGTGTGCATTATATTTTTTTTATATTGTGTCCAAAAAATAAATAAATAAAAAAAGATATAGAGGGATGTAGACCTTTATTTTATCAACATATATTTTTTTCTTCTATCGGCACGATCGTTTAGGCTGACTAGAGTCATATCCTTCTATTTCATTTATTTACTTGCCAATTTAATTTTTTTTAATTGAATATGTCCTTGATAAACAAGTACATATACATCTTCCTACATTCCCTAAAATAAGCAAATAAATGCTTGTGCTATAGGTGAACGAAATCGGTCGAGGCAGGATTCGAACTCGCGATCACTGGATTACTAGCCCAGCGCGCTAACCGCTCTGCCATCGACCCGAATATAAATGTATGAAAATATACCCGAATATAAATGTATGTATCGACCACATGAATGATGTTTTGAAAGATGGAAATTATGTAAGAACCTCGAACAACAGATGATCATGTTGTGTGTGACAATGGATGAATATTGAATAGGCGATGGATTCGTATCAAGGCAGATAAACGTGGCGTTCGGTTCTCTCTGCCTACCTCGCTAGCTAAATAGCGTGATGGTTTATATTAGGTTTATTAGTTCGCGATAGCAAGACGTCGATATATAAATTCAACATTAAAACAATCGATGACTATATCTTTTGTCAATAAAGTCACACCAAACGAAGTATTTTCATGGTTCCATAGATAATTGGTTTGTGTACTGGGTCGGTTATTCCTAATAAACATTATCTATGCTTTATATTTTATAGGTACCTACCTACCTAAGTTTGTTTTCTGTCAATGCTATGCGAAATACAGAATTAGGTACATTAAAAATACCAGGTCAGAAACAAGGAGTAGTAAATGCGCGTTACAACACTGCGCGTCATTTTACGGCGGAATTAAATTTAAAAATACATACCATTACGGCATATCCGACAATGTGGGATAACCAGCGACAAGTGTGCGGGTTCTTATTAAAAGAAGCGAGACACATGCGTGTATGCCCACACACTAGCTTAATAAGGCACTTCATTCAGAATGGGTGGTGAACCTCATTGCTGAACTATGTGAGATGTTATTGTTGTCTGTTGTATTTTCTATTACCCGAAAATGATAACAATAAAAAAGAGTGGAACCACTATTCTAAGCTGGTGCCTAAAAATCATCGGGAATGGAGATTTACGTACATAAGTACCTATACATCATACTATTGTTTTGTTGTTATTTTATTACATCCCGTAAAATTTTCGGTTAGGTTCAGTTAATCCTTAATGATAATAGCGACTCGGAGGAGCGATTGCTTCATAAATTGAATGGAAATTGGTTGCAGGAAAACTTTTATTAACACTTTTGCCATTTGAGGTTAGGAATAAGTTTATTATGTATTCGCATTTGTCAAGCCATTTCATAAAATTTTTCAAATAAATTATATATTTTTTTTTTTTTATTATTGAAACCAAACAAAATATACAAACAATAAAAATATTACAAAAAAGTACAATTTAAATAAGTTATATGAAACATTTTTTTTATAGGATTATTTGGTATATACCACCTCACTAGGCTGAGCCTGTACCGAGGTGGCAGATAATTTTTTTTTTTTTTGCGTTATATCTGACAGAAAAATATTAAACTTGTATTTAACTAAAACTTGTTATAAAATATACCTATTATAAAAATAAAATATAAACTATTGTAGCTTGATCATGTTTCCGCAGTATATAATGCCCTTGTTTCTAATCCATGTTTCTATTGTTTTCTTGTGTTTCAAATTATTACTACATATTATTTCTATTGTTTTCTTGTGTTTCAAAATATTTCTACATATTTTTTACCTAATTGTATGATTTTAAAAACTATTTATTAATTTAATGTTTAAATTTTCGCGTTTAATGTCAACTTTGACAGCTCATCCGACATTGCTAAAAATGAGCTGTCGTGTTTTTTAAGGTCTAGTATATGAGTGGTCTACAATGAATAAGGTGGAATGAAAAATATAGCGATACATACTTCCTAGAAGGTATAAGAATTGAAGAGAAGAGGTCTTGGATAATTAACCACATAACATCCGGTTCTGGACCCCTACACATCTCATCTCGAACTAAGGAAATCCAACAGCGATAGAATGCTGGGACTACCTGGCACTTCCGGGATAACACTGATACCAGGAAATATATACCTCAGAAATTATACCAAACTCATTTGTGATAACATTCGAGGATGATTGGGTGTATTTATAGTGGCCACAGATGAGGATTTCGGAAAGAAAGCGCTAGAAAAAATAATATCACACATATCACACCATCTACGAAATCTTCACTGGTTAAAAGTGCCAGAGAGAATCAAATACAAATTATGTGTGGCATGGCTCCCACGTATAATTCAGACTTCTGCATTCCTCTCACCGTAAACGAGCGACAACAAACACTTCAGTCAGCCACCACATCCATGATTGGAAAGTTAACTGAAATAAATAGAGTCAACACTACATCCTTCGGTGATCGTGCTTTTGCTGTGGCTGGACCAACCTCGTGGAATAAACTACCACCTGAACTGAGGCGAATCGACAACTTGGCACTATTCAGGAAACGCCTGAAAACTCACTTCTTCCGCGAATCTTACAAAAACCTGTAATATATTTATTGAGGTTATCATAAAAACGGCGCTATAAAAATCATCCCAATTTATTATTATTATTATTATTAATTATAACCTCAATGAAACTCCATAGCAATCCAAGAACAAATTTGTTTTAGGTACCTATATTAAATTTTATTTAGGAATATAATTTTATTTAGGAATAGTTTACATATAGAGTAAGTACAAAAAATAATGAACAATAACATTAAATACTGCGCAAATGGCGAGTTTATTGCCACCTGGAAATTTCTTACAACTGACCAGTTCAAGATTTAAATAAACTAGTTTTAATAAAATGTAATTTAACATATATTTTTTTTAATATTTGAAACTGTCACTTCATGACAGAACTCCACAATAATAATGCACACTCTAGCATATTATGCCCATGGGCTAGTAGAGTGGATACATCCATGTGACTCCAATGACTCTTATTAGGATTTTATTGGTTTTTATACATGTACTTATTCTTTTAATTATTGTTACTCGTAACCAATGTTCTTGTATTTGAATGGATTATAAAAAAAAAAAACAAAAAAACTAGAATTATAAAACTAAAAAAAATAGGTATTTAATTTTTTCGCAATTTCGACTCCCATGCTCTGACGATGCTCTGCATTGAGCGATACCTGCGAATGAGAGTCGCGTTTGCGAAAAAATTAAATAAAACTTAAAGTTATATTTATTTTTTTCATAATTAGGTATAGTTTAATATCAATTAATATAAAATAAAAATAATTTGGGTAATTAATATAGCGCCGTTTTCGAGAACCACCTCATAACATATCCTCATACATTAAAGCGCGCTGAAAACGTTCGAGTAATTTATTTTTATGTTTTACATTTTTTAATTACATTTTTTATGATTTTTTATTGCATAAGCATGTAGTGATTACGTTATACATTTTCTCATATATATATTTGGTTGGTTGAAAGAAATTGCCGAATGAAATTTTCAATAAGTCCGTCAGTATGCACAACAATTTGTTTAATAAATCACTTCAACGGAAATGATGTAAAGACTCAAATATCCCACCGCGTCATGTTGGCAACATGTGGTGGTCTGACGATATCCTTCAGGCGAAACCGATCGAGGGATGGATACTTGTGGGAAGGAATCCGTGGAGCAAGATGGCCGCTACGAACACCTGTTGTATCCATTAAGACTCTCTTTCTTAACATTAGGTACCTATATAAAACATATACCAGATGCATGACTAAAACATTAAGGAGCCTAAAGCCCCCAAAAGATACGGCGATTAGTTTAATATGCCATATTGTTATTCTGGCAAAGGGAAGAGTAAAAAAAATCTCCTATTTTAAAAAAGGAACTCAATAATCTTTTTTAAAGATCTTGTTAAACTATTGATTTATAAAACAAAGTATTAATCTTTTAATTCGTAAAAAATCGTTGAAAATAAGTAGATATTCAAAATTTTACAAAATCGCAAAATGTTGAATGAATCATGGAGCCTTAGAATGAGTATTGCATTTTACTAGTCTTATTCGTAACTGTGTTGATGGAATACGGAAATAAATATCTATGGAATTCGGTTCTCTGTGCCTATATCGATAGGGTCACGACGAATAATGTTCATCGATTCTTGAGCAAATAACAGGTACCATGTCAAATATCAATTTAACACGCATCCAATAAAAATTTGCCACATCCTGCAGATTTATGAACATAGATCTAGGCTGAAAACAAAATTAAAAACTGTGTCCCCACCGGGAAGTGAACTCGAGGTCTTTATCTCAGAAGTCAGATATCCAACCAACTGAGCCTCGAAGACCGACAAATAACGTTCAATAATTACAATGAACACAGTTAGACGCTGTGCAAATATAGTCTATAGCCAAAATTACAATGTCTTAGTAGGTACCTACCTAATCTGTAAATTTAGCTCAGAGAAGCGAGATTCGCCTGCGAAACCGTTTTCAATAAATTTCTCCCCTTGCTGGAAATCGAACCCTGGACGCCGGCACAGATGTCAAACGGTTCAATAATTCCAAGATCTTCGAATCGTGAACAATTATCTTTTTTATGTCAAATTCGGAGAAATTCAATCAATTTCACCATTTATACATAATTCTAATAATATGTTGGGTACCTACTAGTTTATACAAAATTTAGGATTTTCAATATATTATCAACAGTATTTATGTGTTTCTTTATAAATCTGAATTTTCGAAACATCTGATTGGTATATTGTGAAATTCGCTCCAGCAACGTTAAATTTTTAGTGACCCCTTGACCTCGGAACAAAATCCAACCCCTGCTGGGGTGGTAGCTGGTAGCGTTTGTCCCGCCGGCAGGGGCAAATCTGACCCGATGACCCTATACATCCCGTATTTGCAGTATGCTTCAGTTTGTAAAGCGTCGTGTATGCTACATATGTAGGGTTGCCATATTTTCTTATGGTCTAGTCGGAACACTCTGGGACAAAATATGAAATTTTAAGACAAGGAATATATTTATTCGATTAGCTTCAGATACATATTTTAAATATGTAGTTGGAGCGGAAGAAGCACTTTGCAGCAATTCGGGAATCCCTTTTACATAATAATGATAGATTTATGTGCAAATCATAAAGAAATTCATCTGGCGTTGTAAGGTCGAATCCACAGTCTTCGTCAGCAGACGATTTCTTTCATCAGTCCAATGGGCAGACATTAAGGAAAACACCATTTCCAATGTAGCGTTGTGGGTTGGAGTTGCTAAAAAATACTCACTGACAGAGTTTTAGCATTTAGCTTTTTCTTGCTGGATTTTCGGTTTGACGACTTTTTCATTTATGCGATTTGTTCGGATATCGGGATATTTTAGTGTTTGTCGGGACAGAGGACTTATTGACGGCGACAGTCCCGATATATCAAGATGGATGGAAACCCTATACATAGGTATAGCCAATAGAGACGCACCCGATGTTAGATGACGAAGTGACTGGCTTCCTTTCTCACGAGAAAAAAACATCTGCCGCCAACATCTGGAGTCCCTCAAGGATACGCGTTTGGACCCGTGAATATTCACTCCGAAATGGACCTGCCCGATACTTTTCGTACAAGTGATGTTGTATAATATAATGTAGCCGAACCAAATGCGTCGTTTGATAAAAACAAAGTGTACATCACTCATATTTTCATATCTTTATTTGAAGTACATTCGGAAAGAATTGAAATCATGTAACATGATATTAACTGAAGTACATTCGGCAATGTTTGAAAATATGGCCGATAATAATGATCATTACGAGAGAGACAATTAAGCTATGTTAATTTCATTCATTTTATATACCAATATTTTTTCAGTTCTTTTTTTTAAGTAGGTAGGTATATCGAAGAAGATGTAAAATTTCATAACTGATTATAAATTTTTTTTTACTGTGAATACACACACACACACACTATTTTTTGTGTGCACAGAAATCGAATATTTTTATAATTGTATATACGCAAACATTGGATTTTTTCCTGTCAGGAGTCAAATGATATTTTTACTGACAAACTTTTTAACATCTCAATAGAGACGAAGTTGGGATATTATAGAAGAACCAGGAACTCAGGCACCTACACCGATTACAGGTCTTAAGCCCTGTAGGTGCCTGAGTTCCTGGTTCTTCTATAATATCCCAACGTTGTCTCTATTGTGACGTTATTGTCAATAAAAAAAAACAAATTAATAACTATAATTTGATAGGTGATTAAGTAGTTATTAAGTGATAGTAAATGCTCAATTTGTTATGAGATGTGTTATTCTCAATAAAAATATCATATGACTCCCGACAGGGAAAAAAATCCAATGTTTGCGTATATGCAATTAAAAAATATATTCGATTTATTATTTTGTGATCAATACCTAATTAGAAAATATATATACCTACTATTAATAAACTAGCAAAATAAGATTTAAGAATCTTTTGGAAATGTTTTATTTTTAGTTTTTTGAGATTATCCACGAGATAAAAAGACATCATATTGCAACTATAAAAAACGTTTAAAATTATAATCAAATATATTGTGTCTATCATTAATAGATAACCTGTTAAACATAAAAAGTGGAGTAGGTACTTTTGGATCACTTCTGATTTCAACATTAATACCTTGGAACTAAACCTTATACGACGTGCTTTCAGCAGCATACTATGGTCCATTAGGTATCTGGAGTCGTCAAAGGTTTCCTTATTAAACACGTACTTGGTGACAGTTCGTGCGAGACGGTGGACCGATTTATGTTTGGAAATACAAGAGACCTTACAAAGAGAAGAGAAACCCTTTGGAAACTGTCCTCAAGGACTTGAGATACGTTCTTGATATACCTACTGTCCCACAGACCATAAGTAATCGGAGGCATACGAATCATGAAAAAACTTATATCTAGGTAAGTTAAAAAAAAATGAAATGATCATTCTATACTAAGTTGATCTGTTGCGTTTGGGCATTAATCGTTTGATTAAGCAGATGTATAAATTTGAAAATGAAATAATGCGATAATAAATGACAGACAATCATCACTTCGTTCTGCCTCTTCATCCATGGTTGGGAAATTATTTGAAATAAACAGGGTGCACACAACTAATTTCGGTAATCGTGCGTTTGCTGTGGCAGGACCAAATGCATGGAATAAGCTCCCACACACCCTCAGACAAACCGAATATATATCTTCGTTCAGAAAAAAACTCAAAACGCACCTTTTTCGCAAATCTTACCAGAGCTAAAATGATACAACGTAATCAATTTTTCAGCGCCCTTGAGGTGAGATATTCACAAAAACGGCGCTATATAAATTATCCAAATTTATTATTATTATTACTTTCGTACTCCAAACATCAACGAGAAATCAGTCATCCATTCGTTCATTCATACCATCACGGTAGGTATATCCCTTAATGTGCGGTAACCAGCGATACGTGTGCGAGCGTGCATGACGCATGAATTCGTTTTTAAATACGTATAATAATAAATGAAATGTACGAAAGTAGAATAAATTACTAACCCAGAGCGGTAAGCGCGCTGGGTTAGTAATTCAGTGGTCGCGAGTTCGAATCCTGCCTCGACCGATCTCGTTCACCTATAACACAAGCATTTATGCTTAGTTTAGGGAATGTAGGAAGATGTATATGTACCTACATGTTTAACAAGGACATTTTTTTTTAAATGAATATGTCCTTGTTAAACAAGTACATATACATCTTCCTACGTTCCCTAAAATAAGCAAATAAATGCTTGTGCTATAGGTGAACGAAATCGGTCGAGGCAAGATTCGTACTCGCGACCACTGGATTACTAGCCCAGCGCGCTAACCGCTCTGGCATCGACCCATCTATATTCATTTTAAAAAAAATCAGATCGTTAAGAAGAATTTGTAATAGAAAGATGTATGAAAAAATGCAAGATGAAGAAATATGTCATTGATAGAATGAAAGTGAACACATTTAGATGGTTTGGCCACATGGGGAGAATGCATGACGAAGAAAATATACATACAGTGTGGACAGAAATGGAACGAGAGGACGGGGCCGCCCAAGAAAGGGATGGCACGACCATGTGAACAAAATTTTGAAAGACGGAAATGTTAGAAGCGTGAACAACGTGTATGATACCATGCATAAATGTGGACGGGGCGATGGATTTGTGCCAGGATATAAAAATGTGGCGCTCGGATCCCTCTGCCTACCTCACGAGGGACATGGCGTGAAAGTATGTATGTATGTTATAATAAATTTAAACCTATTAATATTGTTTGAGGACATGGAAAGAATGAATGTTTTACAATTTACTGATAAATATCAACAGTTGAAAGAGCTATAATATTTCTCAAGGTAACATACCTTAGTTACTTGAAAATGAATGAGATTACAAACACCTAATATGTATTACATAGATGTGCGATCGATGAAAAGATGGATTATTATTGATCACTCATGTCCCATCATTTTTGAAGAACGTTTGAACAATTTGAATACTTTACATTTATTTCCCCTCCTGAAATAAATCAAACCAACGGCAGATGTCACATAGTCTCAAAATGTCGTGGGATAGGTCACAGTGTGATTTTTCACAATTTCACCTAGAATCCGACGAAAAATTCATGGGAACCGTGCGAGAAATTTGAATTTTTAACGAGATTTATGGGGGTTAGAACATCCGCTCAAGTCAAAGTTGTAAAATGCGAAAATATTATTGAAGAATTACCGACACTTGATTATTTTAAGAGTCTATCGAATTTAGAGGGAGAAATACAGTTTATTGTAAACGTATTTTACATAATATACCTATTCTCGAGTTCACGTTCCTCCAGATGGTTGGAAAAGGTTGCGTTATGGCAACAAACCTGCCTCAATATGCTTGTTTGAATACACAATTATGTGGCATGTTCATTTCTGTACCTGCGTCTCGGGTTTGATTTGTTATAAAACGTCAAAGAAACTAGTAATTTCCGCTTCGATTTCGAAATAGGGTGGTTATAGCCACAGAAAGTTAGTTAGGTAACAAATAGGTAGATACTAGATAAGTACTTGGTAGAAACTAGGTAGGTACTAAGTAATTACTAGGTCGGTACTGGGTTGGTATTCGGTAAGTACTAGGTAGATACAAGGTAGATACTAGGTAGGTACTAGGTATGTACCTACATACTGTGTAAGTACTAGGTAGGTACTAGGTAAGTACTAGGTAGATACAAGGTAGACACTAGGTAGTTACTAGGTATGTACCTACATACTGGGTAAGTACTAGGTATGTAATAGGTATGTGGGTACAAGTCAAGTACTGGGTAGGTACTTACCTTTTACCTAACTACTGGGTAAGTACCTACAAGGCAAGTACTGGGTAGGTACTATGTATGTACTGGGTAGGCACTAGGTAGGTACGTGTGGTCAAGGGATAGATTTATTTATTGTTGTGCAGCAATCTAGCGGCCGATAGCCGTGAATGCCCAAGAGATTCTTGTAGATAGGTAACTGTTATTGTAGCTATCTTTTATTGTTTTACGATAAGAAGGGTGAGAAACCAGGGTGGAAGAGAGAGATGGAGGGAGGGAAGGGGGGGGGTTGACATTTTGTGGATTAAGATGTATAATCAATCATAGTAGAATTGTGTAGGTGTCACACAGTGGTGAACCGTCGAATATCGAATGGACATTTTTCAACGTTTAAAAATAACGGAACTCAAGGAATAATCTAGTGCTTTTGTTGCTCTACCTTGTCTAATTATTAATATGAAGTATCAAAAATTTAGATGAAGATAATTGATATGTACCTGGTTATATTTTAGAAACATTTAAACAAAAAATATGTTCGTAAGGTTAAAAAGCAAAATTGTGTAGAAATCATTTTATTTCCCCAGCTTAAAAAATACCCACTTAAATAAGTTCTTAGTAATATCTAAGATTTAATTATAGATGGTTGTTGGAGGCCAAATCTCGATATGGGTTGTAGGGCCATCGAATAAGAAAAAGAAAGTACACAACTAACTTCATATTATTATTATTGGATGTTGAGCTTTTGGTTATATCAAACATAATTATGAGAAGAAGAAAAATAGTTAAATTAAGCAAATTGATAAGAAAAGCGCTTAAAATAACGAAACAGATAAATATACAAAATAAATTAACAAAAATCTAATTTTTTTTTAAGAAATATAAGTAAACCGTTACTAGTATCACGCTAAATTATTTAATGAATAATTGCACCATAGGCTTAGGCAGAGAGAACAGTTTGACATGCTTTATTATATTGGTAATTAGGCAAACCTTTCCTTACGTAAAATAATAATTTTCAAGATCTAAATTTTTGCATAGGTAGATAATATAGGTAGTTTAATGTAATATAATTTCTGAGTTTGAATTTTTTAAATGTCAGAAAAAACTAGAAAATAAAGTGTAGCCGACCCCTGAGTTAGGTATACACTGGAACAGTATCAATCGCGTCGCTGATATCTCCGACCCTGTTTCCAGGGGGTGTTAATATGATTAATAGTAAAGTGTGGAAGTCACCCCTCTCTGTGTACTCCGGCGGACACGGTCGTAAGACAATATAATATATTTATTAAAGTCCCCGGGATAATTAGGGATTCGACAGTATCAACCTAAATACGATATCACAATCGGATATGTAATTAGGAATGAGTCTATTGCTTTATAGAAAACCAATTAAAAAAATGAAGAGATTTAAAAGTTGTAGATGGTAGAGATAAGTGGAGAGATGGAGTGCTTGGTGCAAACCCATCTTAGGATTGTAACTCAGAAGAAGAAAAAGTATCAAGAAAATAGTAGTAAAGACCGATTGATTGAAATGAAATTACAAAATATATCAAAGTTAAAAAAGGCATCTTGGCATATGGTGAATTTTGTCATAAGGTTTTAGAGCTATTCGCTCTAAAGTGAGTCATTTCAGAGCTTTATTCTCCAAAGTGAGTCATTTCAGAGCTTTTCGCTCTAAAGTGAGTCATTTTGGAGCTTTTCGCTCTAAAGTGAGTCATTTTAGAGCTTTTCGCCCTAAAGTGAGTCATTTCAGAGCTTTTAACTCCAAAGTGAGTCATTTTTTAAACGGAATTCTTGTTTTGAATTGTTTTCTCGCTATACTTTTTTTGACTTATTTATACTTCATATAGGTACTTAGTACCGTTTTTTTATTATCATTAAAAACCAAAATAAAAACTTTCCTACACTTTTACAAAAAAAAAGTATTACTTAAATACATTGGTTACAAGTATTATTATGTGTTTTGACTCAAAAAACAAATATTTTACTCGATTGACATGATGTATAAATTTGAGGCAGTGAAAAAAAAACTAGTTAAACCTTTTAGAAAGAAATTAATTAAAAAACAATATATTTTAAAACCAAAACCATTTTAAAATAATCCAATGATTCTTTATCATAATATGCGGGAAAACCATATAAAACATTTTCTACCTTAAAAGAAGAATTGAGATGATCATGTCATGACAGAGAGTAATCGGTGTGTGAATGTGGATGAATCGAATCAGTGCGAAGTTGGTGCCACTGTTGGAAACTTACCTGTAAAAAAAGAAAAAAACAATCATAAGTATTTATAATAAAAACAAAAGACTGGAATATAATATGACGCTCGGTCCTCTCTACAATCCCGTGAGAGTCACGCCGGCGTGATGGTACATATTTTGGTAAAATAAAGATAACAATAAAATTATTTTTAAAGAATTAAATATTTTTGTATGTACCTTTTCCAAAACTTTAAATTTTAATTAATAATACAAAGTTATTATTCTGATTGTACATTAACGTTACTTGAGTTGGTTGGAAGAGATTTTTTTGATATATTTTCTTATGGCTGCGATACTCCTCAATACCAAGTCACAAAATTTTCAGCCTTTTAATTTATTTTTGATTTGAATATTTTATTAAGTATGAAAACTTGAAAATTCTTCAATGCCATTTTACGAAAATGATTTGCCTTTTTAGCAATTTGAAAATCAAAATATCAAATTTTACGTTTTCTGAGCTTGGGGTTGCTTTGAAATATTTGACAGGTAAAATTTTTGAGAAGCACAGATCAGCAGGGCTATTCATGAAGTTGATAACAGTAAAATTAATCAGCTTGAGAATTAAGCAATCTTTGAGGCTAAATCAATTGAATAATAATATTAATTTATAAAACAATTATAGAAAATTTCATAGTAAACGTTGATATAAACAATTTTTCGTGATTGAATGTAGAAGAAGATTAAAATTGTATTATGACCAAGTACTGAATTATAAATTTTTAAGATTAAGGCAAGCTAACAACGTATTAAGAACGTGTCATGAGTAACCCCCCCCCCTGGTATCCTTCAAAATCTGATGGGGTCTAAGTGAGTATTAGATATACAAGTATACAAAATTTGAAAGGAATCGAATGAGTACTTTAGTCTATAATCGATAAAGTAGAATAAACACGCGTGAATAGTTGTCGCCAAAGAACTTGAACATTTAGCCGAGAAGGGGGGCGATTTGCATGTAAATCAATGAAGCAAAAAAACACAAATTTGCGCTCTGCGCAACCGGAAGCCGGAAAACCGGGTTCGGATCGAGTGGTGAGGATGGCAGCGGATGGGGAGATAACAAATGGCAGACCCCCTGGAAGACCACCCAAAAGATGGAAGGATAGCTGGACGTCCACTTCACAAGAGCAGGCTCCGAGAATAACAGGATACAGTCCTAACTAAAGCAGAAGAAGAAGAAGAAGCAACCGGAAGCTCGTACTAGATGTTTGGCGAAAATTATACATAGTACCCCCTATTCAGTAACTATTGTAACTAAAATAGGAACGTTCTAAAATTGTAGAATTTAGATTAACGGTCTTATTTCAGCGTTATAAAATATCAACTGGGACTAAATGGAATAGGAACGTACCTATATTGGCCGGAACGTTCTTAACAAGTTTCTGAATCAGACGTAATCTGAATAGACGTATCAAAATTATGAAAATTTCATAATTTTCATAATTATTCAAAATACGTCTGATTCAGGAACTTTTTAAGGACGTTCCGGCCAAACTAGATTTTTTTTTTTTACATGTCTACGTAGGGGACGCCAGCTATTAGGATTTGGGTCCATTTTACTCTTCCGAAGAAGCGCACTACGTAGCGTTGGGAGGGGTTTGCAATCTAGAAAAGATACGTTCCTATTCCATTTAGTCCAAGTTGATATTTTATAACGCTGAAATAAGACCGTAAATCTAAAATCTACACTTTTAGAACGATCTTATTTTACTATAGGGGGTATTATATAGCACACACACTGATACATTGTGATGAAACTTTCAGAATGCAATCTTAGCATATGAGTTGATAATCTGCAAGTAACAATAACCTTTAAAATGTGAATTCATACCTCCCCAATATATCCCCTTTTAGGGTTAGTGAGGAATAAAAAGAATAACTATTTAGAATTTAAAAATGAAACGGACTATACAACTAGGTAGTTCAAATTCTATGGAAAACAATTCCTCTCAAACACGTCAATTGCAGTTGTTAGGACATTAATTTCAATTTAATTTCGCTGTAGTTATTTGCATTACTAGAAATTAGACTTTGTTACATACATAGATGGCAAAATGGCCGGTCTTTTTAACATACATAAATCAAAATGTTCGTATATAGATCATACAAACCGTCAAACAAAGATATACCTAATATAAATAATACAATGTTATGACCGCAAACAGTCCGTTGGCGTTATACGAATTATTACTGACGTGACGCCACTGTCATTTTTGACCAAAACTCGCCAGTGGCGGCACGCACTTAATCACAATATTTAATCAACAAATAAAACACATTGACAGAAAAACTAAAACAATGATATTGGAGTTATTAAAAAAAAGTTCCTCAAAACATGATGTAAAAAAATTAACAGCTAAGCGACGGATTTTAATTAAAACAAATTATTTTTACAGCGCCCGTGAGGTGAATTATTCATAAAAATCTTTAGAAAGTTATTAATTATAGACTAGTGAGTGGAAGATATTTAGAAAACATTGATAAGTATTGTAAATGTGACCGAAAACACAAATATTACAAAATTTATGGTATTGTCAATTGGTGAAATTTATATATGAGTGAACACAGAAAGTATATTCGTTTATTTCGAATAAATAGATAAATTTTCAGTATGATCACGGTGAAAACTAAATTTATAAATATAATTTGAAATCAATATTAAAAAATATTTAAAATATTGTTATATTTTTCAACAAGCGTATATTAAATATGCCATTGTTTGAGTACTGTGTTCCCGCCAACTTAGAGTAATTTACCATTGGATAGAAGCTTTGATCGTTTACATTTTTTTAACAGATGGCGTTAGCAACTCTGTAATGTGTTCAAACAGTCGGTCACTTGAAATTATTATAATCGAATCTATGGTTTTAATACTATGATGATGTGTTTCGTACAAAATGCGTCAATAAATCAGTAAAAAAAACTGAGTGAGTAAATAATAATTTCAATAGATAAGGTACCTAAAAACATTTGATTTCATTTCAATACACAATTTATCTTTATTTTTTCCCGATTTATGCGAGATCTTTAAAATATGCAATTATTATAAATAAATAAATTGATTAAAATGTTGAGGTTATATTATGGAAGAGACAGCCCTTGTGTAAAATGGGGTACTCCAGTCTTTAGTTAACTAGCGGACTAATGAATCGTACATACGGTGAAATCAAATGGAAATAATTTCTAAATTCATATTATCCCTTTGTTATGGTCACCGTGCAATGCAAAAGGGATGGGAAAATAATATTTTCTATACAATGAAATATATACACGAAAGTAAAATATTCATATAATATTATTACATTTATATAATAAAAAAGATACCGCAAAACTTATATTATGGATGCAAATATTTATATTATTAATATTATTATTATTTATTTTTTTATATTTGTATTATTCATTTAAAAAATTTAAAAAATATATCAGACTTAAAATATCATCCTCATAATCTTACTCAACACTTAATATACTGCACATATTTATATATACAATTTCACACATCATTCACACAATATCTCACCATAATATGTAACTATTCCTAACTTATCTTAATATACTACAGTAACTCCAGTGACAACCTGTAATTGGCCTTAATATTTTCTTAAATCATTTTTATTTTATATCATTCATCATACGCTGTATTTTGTCCACTTAATACTTAAATAAATTCATTTGATAACAAAAGAGAAATAATTTATTCAAATGTTACCAAATAACAAAAATAAATATCCGCAAGCAACCAACATAAAAAAAAAACAAAAAAGAAATGGCATTTTAACCAATCGGAAATGGTGTTAAAAATGAACCTTGCTACAGCGTGTGAGGTAACCTATGGCATTTCTATAACGTCAACTAAGTTATAAAAAAATATTTATATCGATGTCGTTATGGAATGACAAATCGTTATTGATTCACTGTATGTTTAGACAATAATTTATCACCGAGTAATTGCATTCCTGACACGCGACACGTTAAAATACTGCTATAAATTGTTTTTTTTCTTTATATCTGTAAATTCTTAATAAAGCTGTATATAAAATAGACTAATTAATAAATATAATAATTAAGATTTGAAATTTAAATCGGCACAAAATTAATTAGCATGTCTTGTAAATATGCAATAGTAAAAACAAACAAAAAAACTTGAACAATAAAAAACATTTAGATTCCATTTTGAAATGAATTTATGCGGATAAATCAACACAAAATAGTCTAAAATAAATTCTTCTCGGGTTAGGCATAAAGAATCAAGTGTATTTTTTTTATATCACGCCATACGAAGCAGGTAGACTCCAAAATGAAATGAATGTGTCAACAATGATAATTTAATTTCTTTCAGTTTCTTCTGAATATTGTATTTTTTGGCTGTCATCTTTTTTTGAGAACTTTTTACTGTGTAGGTTGATATATAATTAATATTTTACTATTGTGTTAAGGTTGATGTATATATTTTTTATTGTTTTTTTTTGTACCTATACCAAATATGTTATGTGTAATATTATTTTGTACTGTAAAATGTACTAACTTTACAAACTTTACGGATAATTGCTTCGGAACAGACTCTGTCTAGTGAAGCAGTTATCTTTAATATATTTTATTTTTAATATTGTGGTACTAAATAAATAAATAAATATATTACAATGACACAAACATTACTGCTGCCCTAGCTAGTAGTTAACAACTTTACAGTGACAACTGTATATATGAACAGGGTGATGATAATTTCCGATCTACATCAGTTAGGCACACAATCAAAATACTTTGTAACAAAAACTGATCAACCACTATCTCAAAAAACATCAAAATAGACACACAGCAGACAAAAAGCCCGTCATAATATCTGTTGACAAAATAAATCCCAATGTTATTTGACATTTTAAAACCACAGAGAAGAGGTTATATATCGATGTCGTCAGGTGTGTAGAAACATTTGATATGACTCGCATAAGTCCCAGATCAAATCAAAACATATTAAATAATTTATGTATTAGGTACTCAAAGACTTATACGACGTATAGACGAAATATTAAATTTTCTACCTCAGTGAAAAAGATTTACTAAGTTGTTATTGTATAAAACATTGCTGCGACCAGTACTTGTATATGGTGCTGAATGCTGGGTTCTTAATAGGAAGGATGAAAAAGCGCTGAAAGTTGGTTTTTGAAAGGAAGGTTTTGAGAAAAATCTTTGGGCCTCTTTGTGGAAGTGGAATATGGAGGATAAGGTACAACCATGAGCTGGAGAACCTTTACAGTGATCCTAACATAGTAAAATATATTAAAATACATCGACTTCAATGGTTAGGGCATGTTCAGCGAATGAAGGAAGGCCGAACCCTAAAGAAGATTCTCGATACACGACCGGAGGGGAGACGTGGTGTGGGGAGACCCAAGCTGCGGTGGATGGACGGCATACAGGAGGATCTAAAGAAGATTGGCGTTGCAAACTGGAGAGTACAAGCGATGGACCGGTTTAAATGACGAAAAATTCTGGAGGAGGCCAAGGCTCACAGTGGGCTGTACCTAACGCCAATGATGATGATGATGATGAGAAAAGTTTTCTACTTCAGTAGTGATTACTGAAGTAGAAAACTTAAAACGAAATATTAAGTTTTCTACTTCAGTTATCACTAAATAGTTAAATAGAAACCAAGGAATTAAAATGATCTCAAGAGAGAGTAAAACACTTTTTTTGCCGATTCATTTCTCCACTTGCCAAAAAATGATTTTGCTGTGAGGCGCCGGCTTAGAATAGTGCTTCTACTCATTTCTATTGTCATAGTTTACGGAAGTCCCGTAAGAGCCGTGTAATCGAAATACAACAGGAAAAATTAATTTCACATAGTTCAGCAATAAGGTTCACTACCCATTCTGAACGTGCTAATTTGTATAAGGTAGTACACACCCGTACACCTGTCGCTGGTTACCTCATATCGTGAGACAAGCCGTGATAGTAAGAATGAATAATCGAAATTTACAAATAAAATCGAAATTAAATTTGCCCATCCCTAGCCATAAGCATACATTGAAGACACCCCCAGACCAAATGACCGCAGTCAAAAGTATCGGTCATTTCTTAATCAAAATGGGGTGGCTATAATTTAAGTCCACGCTGTCATTTAATTAAATGTACAGTTTCATTCTTAATCTTTGTGTGGGTATGGTGACCATGAGACAAGGGGAAGAATGGTACCAATACCACTCTAATATTATTATTTATTGTCGCTTAGCAAACTATAATTTGTTCAACATTAAATTATGTAAGTACATTCGAATGCAGATACGTTTTGAAAGGGGAATTAATTTGCAGAAACGGATATTAGATGCATGCATAATATCATCATTCCGTGTCTCTATTGGGTAGGTAAGGAGATAAGATCGCCATACAACGAACGTCCTTTATTCTTTGTTTCATTTAAATTATTTCTAGAACGTTTAAAAATTGCTCACCTATAACCCATTTATTTATAATCTGTATGTACCACGTAAAAAAAATATTATGACAACCGAACTGGCTACCTGCGTTTTAGCCAAACCTTTGTTATCAGTAATAAAAGTGTATTTATTTATGACTGTACTGTTTGGCTATGTGCACAAAAAATTTAGTTGCACATAGCAAATGTTTTGTAGTCACTAAAGTTCGGTTAATTTTTTTCAGTGCAGCAAGTGCACAAACGCGAGCGAGTTTATTGCTTTCTGCACAAAAGTGAATTAAGCGATAAATATGTGTTGAGAGACAGGATTAAGGCTTTCCGCTCTCTCTGCCCACACGAAACAACGAAAGAGCGTGATGGTATGAAATATATAATTTACAGTTAAAGGTAACGTAAACGCCATAATATTTGATTGGTATTGACAGGTTGGCCATTGGTCCCGCGGATTTTGTGATTTTTAAAAGCAATTTTTAATAACTTCTGCCATATTAGCACAAGTCTTGCAACTCTTGCAGTATTGGTCTTGCGGGCTTTGCAAGACCAAGTTTTTAACGTGCGTTAAAAAGGGTTTATAAGTGATTTAAATTATCGGAAACCCAAAATATGACGAATTTTGGCATTTTCAGAACAAACCTGACTATATATGAAAAAAACTACATCAAAAACATTCACTTTGATTTAATGCACTATTTAAACACATTGACTTTGATTTTATGCACTCTTTAAGCACACTCTCTTTGATTTTATGCACTATTTAAGCACATTCACTTTGATTTTATGCACTCTTTAAGCACATAAACGATGTATTTCTCTACGATACATAGTTATGGGTAATTTTAAAAAAATGATAATTTTAAATGTTGAAAATAATTATGGTATTTTTTTAAAAACACACAGTTTAACGTATTTGATTTGAAAATGGGGTGTTTGCTTTATGTGCCCCCAGACCAAAGAAACTAAAATATTTGCAAATTTTGTTGTGAATTTTGACCACTCAGCTAATTACAAAAGCACCTACCTATGTAAACTATGTACCTATACAAATATCTAATCACATATATTCTTCACACGTCTTTAGAGTACGGGTCCATTATTCAATATTTCACATTTGGGGCAAATACATAGTGTGCACTGGGGTTAGAACACCCCCCCTAAATTTTGACTTTTCTGGCATGTTTAGAACGGGGGGCAGTTATTAATGAAACAATTTATAATGGGTCCGGGGGGGTGCCTGCCTGCCGACCCGAGTCTCAGGATTCGATGTGGTAAATCAAAAGATCGGCACACCATGATAAGCCAGATTCCACTTGACCGTACTATTTCTGAATCTACATGCTGACCTACCTACGACTCTGGCAACGCCGATTTCGGATCGGCCATTTTGAAAATTAATTTGAAATCAATAACGGAATTGATATTTGAATTGAAAGTTACAACACAAGCCTTTTTTTTAGTACACGTCAGTCTTATGAACATAAATTGTATACCTACTTACTTTATAATTTTTAAACATGATAATAATATTAAGGAACACTTCCTTCCACCCTGCGCAAGTGGCGAATTTTTTTTTCCAAATAACCAGTGTTTCCATCCCAGAGAAGCAATATTTGAGTGAGAAATGAATTTAAACAAACTTCTCCTCTGCTGGGAATCGAACCCAGGACGCCCTCACAGAAACCAAACGGCTTACCAACTGTGCCACGACGGTCGGCATCATGTAAAAATTTTTAAGAAATTATGAAGATTTAATTAATTTTTTCATTGAACTAGGAAATATATTGAAACTCTTGGATTTGTAGAATTTGGAATAGAGGACATCGTTCGGTGGAGTAGATCCAGAAGAAGACATTGGAGTGACCACGTAGCCAGAATGGACAGTGATAGACTTGAGTATATAGCAGCGAATGAAATCCATTCTGGTCGCCATCTACCTACCCAGAAGACCGCCCAAGAGATGGAAGGATAGTTAGACTTCGTCATCTCGGGAGGCATATTTTTTGAATTACAGACCTACTAAACGAAGAAGAAAAAGAAGAATTTGTAGATACCCACCTATTTTTAATTTTCTTACAACTAAACAATAACTTATTCTTAAGGTTATTCTTAAAACCATGTAAATGTAGGTACAGTATTGTCTTTTTCTTGTATGATTTTTTTAAGTCTGTCATTATTTATTTATTTTATTTACCTTTTATCACACCATATTTATAATGACAACAATAAGTAGATTACTACTGCCCTACTTGGAAATCCTGTTCTAGGGCTAGCAGTTTACATTTTTTATTGACAATTATATGCAATTATGAACCAGGTGATTGTTCCCGTTCCACACTAAATATGTACACAATCTCAACTTTCTGCACTCACACAATCTTACCTCAACAAACATAATATGGGCTCATACAAAACAGATCAACCAGATCCCAATGTCCGCCATAATACCTGTCATAAATCCGATCTCTGACGCGATTTTTATTTCAGAGCCATAGAAAGAGACTAGTTAACTATGGCCCAGTATTTCAGTCGGCCCTTAGGAGTTTAACTCAAGTTTAACAAAAATATTGCGTATTTCAGTACCAAATCTTCCCTTAAATACGTCACTAAACCACAAATATTTAACTCAACGTTTCTGGCGGATTGCGTGTCTTAATCTTGAGTTAAGTATTGTTTCTAGTCTTTTTCGCCAGGTGGCGTACTAATCGCCGCACGCTTTAATGTTTTATTTCATTTTATACTACAAATAACTATGCATAATAATTATAATCATGATTTATTTTTGATGTTAAAATAAAAGACTTGATATAGAAGTGGTTCATGTATTTAATATTTATTTTCTTTATTACATAATTATATTGTATTGCCTGACAACAAACGAAATAAACTGTCAGCCATAATGAAACGTCAGGCACGCAACTTTATTTTTGCGATGTTTTTTCATCCCACTTTTTAAATTGATCCATCCTGTTTCTATATATATAATGTGTATTCTTAAATTTTCTACATAAGACACTATTTTACCATGATCACTTAGTTCCATATCTATCTGTAAAATGTACATACATTTTGCATTGAAGTACTACGTACGTAGTACATATTCTTCAATCACATTTTTTCACTACAATGTTTGATTTTAATTAAAAAAAACATCGATCTGTATAAAAAATTGAAAAAGTAACATGCTGTGTAATGAAACAAATAAAATAATGTGTTGTTATAACAATAAAATAATATTTAGTCACAGCTTCACGTCACGTATCATTTAAGGTTATTACAATTTGACTTGAATTTGACAGATGCGTTATAGACAATAACCATAGAAAACGTAAAATATATCTATAGTTGAAGATTACGTAACTGACGTTTCATTTTGCACTGAAATACGCGAATGAAATTTAATCTTCCCTAAACTTTTAACTTGGATTACTAAATCCAACGATTTAAGGGCCAACTGATATCTCGGGCCTATGTTGGTGTAATTAATATGAATCACATGGTTCCCAAATCAAATCAAATATTTTTATGTGTTACTCAAAGAGCATCGCAAACACAATACAGCATAGTTACAAATATTGTTAATAATTTGAATTTTGAATTATTATTATCATACATAACTATTTAAATACCTACGTATTTTGTTTTTCTTAAAACTTTGTTGTAGTAGAAAATACGCTTTGTAATATTATGTATTTGATTGTTGGTAAAAATCGCCATATGGCATGGGACAGCCAGGGGATAAAAAAAAATATATTACATAAATAATTTTCAAAGTTAGTCATTTTGTTTCTTGTGCAACCAAAGTGGTATTTTTACCTGTTGAATGTTATTTTTGCCAGGAAAGAAATTGAGAGTGCTCAATATGAAATTGCTATTTCGCTTAGATACTTAATCTTATTTATTATACAGTTAAAAGAAACGTCTTATTTCTAGACGTCATTGTTATTATCTTCTGTTAAAGTCATGCATCTCTAATCCCCTTTCAACGTACGTTAACTGATTCTGGGTAAGGGACGAGAGAAGTAAAGATAAGGGCTAATTGGTGTCCCATGCAAATGAGTTCGATTCCTAGAAACATCTCTAAGATATATTACAATTGAGAAAATTACCACCTAAGGTGTACACAAGTCTATTTGTAGGTAAGTACATACTACAAATGTTGCAATAATTCTGTCAAAGAAGCGTTTCTTAAATATTTGGCAATGGTGCACGTGCCTTGCATCCAATAAAAACACAGGGACATCTCTGGCTGAAGAGCAACTGCATAAGCGGACAAAAAATACTGTTGGGTGATTAGATGTGCAGGTACCCAATTTAATAATTAATTTTTTTTTGTAAAACGTGTTATGTTGTTTATTTTGACATATTTATGAATGTGTATTTGTATGTATAAGTGTTTATATGTAAATGTATGTTTTATATTTTATAATTTTAATAGTGTAAAGTAAGGAATGTAACATTTGTATTTAACTTATTTGTATGGGAAACTCACTGATAACAAGTGATATCCCATTAATTTTGTAATGTAATTACACAATAATACACAAGTAACAATTAAACAGAACGATGTATGACAGAGTTCGAAATGAAGATACAAGGAAAGAATGTAAGATGAAGAAAGATGTAATTAACAGAATGAAAGTTAACACATTGAGATGGTTTGCCACTTGAAGAGAATGAATGAAGAACGCCTGACGAAGAAAATATACAAAGCTGACAGGAATGGAATAAGAGGTCGGGGGCGCCCAAGAAAAGGATGGCACGACCATGTAAACGATATTCTGAAAGATGGAAATGTAAGAAGCGTGAACAACAGACGAACGTGTGTCAAGATAGAAAAATGTGGCGTTCGGTTCTCTCTGCCTACCCCGTGAGGGACATGGCGTGATGGTATGTATGTATGTATGTAACAATTAAACACATATGATTCTTTTGTAAACTAAAATAAGTAGTGATTTTTTATGTAAGTGAAATCTGGACATAGTATTATTTAGCATAAATAATCATAAACAATGTTTAATAAAAATATGAAAAAAAGTGTATGATGGAATAAGACGAATTGCAAGATCAAGAAGGATTTTGTTATCATTGGTTTGGCCACATAGACAAATTGAACGATAAATTATTGACTTTTTAGATTAAAGAGCTAGCGGACAACAGATATATGCTGAGAGATGGAGTGCTTGGCGCATACCAATCCTAAGATTGCGACCATGAAAAAGAAGTGCTGATTTTGATGTATGAAAGTGAAACATGGAGGTGTCGGAAAATCATAACTGTAGAATAATATATTATTATCAGAATAAAAGTGGTTTTGCCATATAAATCACTGTCAAAAAATATATATTTGGGTGTAAAAGGTTATAATTTTTTTTATTGTGTATGTAACGCGATGTGGCGGTAATATTGCCAGAAGGCAAATTCTTCCAGACGACCGAGAACGTTAATGCATCATGCTAGTCACCATAGTCGGAATTTGTGGCTGTTATTTGACTTCTGAGACAAAGATTCAGGATTCGAATACCGATTGAAGACTTTGTCAGAAGATTAATATCAGAAGTTCCCAAAAATTTGACTAAATGTAATTATTTGTGATAAAATTATACCTACTTGACTTATAATAATAAACCCTTTCTTGCACATTGTACAAGTGGCGAGAGAATTGACAAGGGGATATATCTTTCAATTTAGTTGTTAATATAATTTAATTAATTTTGTAACTGTGTCAGAAAAGTATATAAAAATTTCCGACCATCGTTGTCAATTCATAGTCGTTTGAATTCTGTGCCGGGGTCCTGGGTTCGATTTCCAGCAGAGAATATATTTATTTAAAATTATTTCTAGCGTAATTGTTGCTTCTTTGGGCTGGAAATACTGGTTAGTTGGAAGACTTTGGCAACAAACTCGCCAAATGAGCAGAGCGTTCGTTAATTATTAAAAATTAAATATCAAAAATATAGACGTTGCTAAATGGTTGTCGACATATGACAAAGACAGTGAGAAAGACAAGAGACTCAGAGAGTTAAGATTGTCTAGAGATAATTTAGGAAGAAGAACCCTTTTGGCAATTAGAAAGGATTCAGATTTAAGATGTTGTGCATTCATCGGGGGTTTAAAGGATTAACAGAAACTTCTGAAATCTTCATTGCCTACCTACAAAAGATAGCAATATAACTATCGCCTATTTTGTAATATTGCACACTACTTAAAAAAACTATTTGTCCTTTGTGTAACCCACATCATAAATTCATCTTGAATTTATAAATTTATCAAAACATTTCAACAAAATATCATGAATTTCTATAATTTTTAATAAAAAAATCTCAAAATAGACGAAGTTGGAATATTAAGGGAGAACCGGGAAGTCAAGGCACCTACAGGGCTTACGACCAGTCATTGGCATAAAAATATCATTGACTCCCGACAGGAAATAAAAAATCCAATGTTTGCGTACCTATATGCAACTATAAAAAATATTCGATAAGGTAAAAATTTACGAAATAATTAACTGAACGTTTTTGTAAAAATAAAAAAATCGCCTCAATTAAATGTTTTTAATCTTTTTTTTTGTATTTCACACGACTTCTCATAATACGCAATACGACTGTTGGGGGTAGATTTTTTTTATTTTTATATTACTTCTCGGGCAATTAACAGGTACCATGTCAAATATTAATTTAACAAGTTGCCACATTCTGGAGACTTACGATATTTACGATATTAAAAACTGTGTCTCCACCGGGAATCGAACCCGGGACCTTCGGATCAGAAGTCATATACTTAACCAACTATTCAATCTTAATAATATATAAAAAAAAATCTCGTGTAACGATGTTCGTATACGCTAATCTCCGAAACCAACAAACAGATTTCGATAAAATTTTGTAAATACGTATTTTTGGTTCCAACTTGAAAGATAGTATAGTTTTGGGCCCGGTATGTGGCGCAGTTATCGAGATCTAAATAATGTATTAAATTTTTTTCGACGATAATTAATATTTTCTTAAGTTTCCTCATCTAAATAACATACACCTACTACTTTTATCTTCCCTCGCGGAAGGATTTTTTATTGTAAAAATGGTCATAATTCATTTTTATGTTGTGTTATCTTTCAATACCTAGATGGCGGTATGAAAATCTATCAACATATGTATTATGTATCTAAAGAATATACCACATTCAAATGTACAAAACCAAATAGTAAATTTTTACGCTGTTATCACTACCAACCGCTCTGTATGTGAGTACTGTAATCGACAAAAAATGCATATCACAAATAGTAGCTAATTGAGCCCTCTATAATAACAATTGCAGCATAGAGCAAAAAGAACAATCGACGAATGTTAATATACACTTAAGAGGCTATAGTTGCCTATACCTAGTATATTTTGAAAATAATTTTATTATTGCATATGCGCAAACATTGGATTTTTTTCCCTGTCGGGAGTCAAAGATATTTTTTAACAGATTTTTAATTACAAATCTGTTAAAAAATATCTTTGACTCCCGACAGGGAAAAAAATCCAATGTTTGCGCATATGCAATAATAAAAATATTCGATTACTTACACATTGGTACAAGTAGGTAAATAAGACAAAAATGACCTTATAAGTCTGGCGCAATTCAGGGGTGACTTCTATGCGAAAAATGCATTGTCACCTCAGATATAAGAATTGTAGCTTTCATTATTTACAAAAAACCAATTCTCTCAATAGATGGCGTTCCAACAAAATAAATAAAAATAATAAGATTGTTGTTCATAATTTCACCCATAGATGGCTGTAGCAAAAATTCCTTATTTTCAAGCGAAAAGAATTTCAGTATTACAATATATAGAACTTTCAAAATTGAATTGATAGGGATCTCATTAAAAGGCATAATTGGTGAACGTTGCGCAAGCGCATAAAGTGATCACGTAAACCAGCCGATGACAGGTCGTAAGCCCTGTAGGTGCCTTGATTTCCCGGTTCTCCTACAATAAATATTCCAACTTCGTCTCTATTGAGATAATTAAAAATCTGTTAAACTAGTATATTTTGAAAATAATTTCTCTAATACCCTCAAAAGATACGTCTTTGATATAAGGAACATTACGTATGTACCTACATCTTTATTATATTGCATTGAATTTCGAATTTGTTTAATACTTGTAAAATAAGTTTTAGTTACGTATTTTTCTATACAAACGGTTCTATGTATACGTTTACCAAACTATGTATATGGTTCAGTTATAAAACGTTACTAGGTAAAGAACAAATGTAAGTATTTGTTTCCTTCTGAAGATTGCGTGCATGTAGGAAACCCATCAAAAATTAAATACCATCATGCCATCACCCTAATACACCGTGTAATGCTCACCACTCGACCGTTTTCTCACTATAATTTCATATACAGGGCTGCGTTCAGATACAACACTCGACGTCGAGTGTCGGATGTACCTGAAGTTGTTGATTATGGCGTTTTTCACACCAATCTCACAGAACGCTTTCTAGCGGAGTTTCAATCTGAACGCAGCATCGGGCGTTTTAAATGTCAAATGTCATACATTTGTCTTTTTAGGTTATATTTCCATCGAAAGACAACAATTGGGCAGTGGAGTAAATAATGCTCTCTGACCTTTTATTGGAAACTTTTGAATGATATTTTTCTTAAATTAATCTCATTGTGAATGCATATTGTCATCAGATATGATATAATAGACACAGAAACAAATAATAGCACTACCTTCTACAAATAACATAGCCGTGCTGTAGATTGGCGGGAACGCAAAAATTCAAACTAAAGAGACCTATCGCGATATTACATATAAACTTGTAATAGAGCAAATATACATAATTTAATATTTGGCTGATAGAAAAATGCGTGCCAATACCATTTATTTTAAAATATGCAGATTTAATATATAATTAAAAGCAAGCATTACGACATTTTAACATAAAATATACTTCATTGAATATTTGTTTTTCTCCTATGAAAATGTATTTTTTAACTTCGATTCTATTGATTTAAAAAATTGTTATTTTTTATTCGGCATATAAATGAGAATCAAATAATACTACTAATATTATATAATTAGTATACACAATGTAATCAAAATAATATGACATGTAACAAACACATCCACCAAGCTTCAATTAAGAATAATTCACCCATTAGGTTAAGAATATTTTTATTTGATACTATCTTATAATTCCATGTTTGATACTTTTAAAATTACCTGATATTGCATTCTAAAATAAAGTATTTGTATTTTATCCTACATCTAAAAAAATATTTACTTACCATTACAGTGTCTTGAAACACACAAGTGAAAAGAACCGAGAAGGGGAGTACAAAAAAAATATTAAATTGAAACATGATAAACACAACTTTATTCCACAATCAAAAATTATAAGACACAAAAATACTATATACATGACAAGCAACTAGTGTTAATACCGGTTAATATATAACTTTAGGATAATGTAGACATCTGATAATCAGAAGGCAATTACCATAGGAATACATTTACAATGTTTATTACATAGTTATATTATATGAAACTAAAATTAAAAAGGTATGTAGGAAGTGCTGTAGTTTGATGTGTATCCGGGACCGAGAGATTGAGAGGAGTAGAAATGATAAATAAGTAAATATCTTGATTTAATTATTTTGCCTTAATGTTTTGAGTTCACAATATTAAATTTGGAATATATAGGTATTCGAAATTTACAAAATACTGTATAAAAATGCGTTTTTTTAGCAATTGTAAACAACTGACAACAGTTCAAACTACACCGACTGTTCGCAAATTCATACTAAAATTCATAGATACGAGTCGAAGTTGGGTCTCTTTAACTGTCAACGCGTTTTCTACAGCACGGCTTTGTTTGAAGCAAGGCAGTGATAATAGTCATCTAACCATAGATAAAATAGACGTCAACACTTACTATAACTGTCAGAGCGTTTTTACCCGACAATTATACAGAGCGTTTGGAGCTTACACTCGACGTTCAATCTGAACGCGACAACGTGTCTTCCGGTCATTCTGAACGGCTTAGAGCATCACTAAATGCACTCGGCGTTCATTGTGAACGCACTCCAGGAAGCGTTTTCATACACCTATGTATATATATTTTTTTAAAAATGTTATTCATTCATTCATTCATTCATATATTCTTCACATCTCACAAGTTCAGCAATGAGTTTCACCACCCATTCTGAATGTAGCGTAGTGCCTTTTTAGATGAGACGTGACTGGCGTGTGGGTATACGCGCATATGTCATGCTTCATTTCATAAAGTAATGTACTCCGGGTCACCTGTCGTTGATTACCTCACACCGTGATGGTATGAATGAATGAGAAACGAAAAATAAAAAAAAAGAATATCGGTTCAAAAAAAAATTATTACGGAATTGTGGTAGGTACTTAAATATTTTTTTTCGGTAAACACTAAAATATTATTTAATTTAGAACACGCTGTATACGGCAGATGAAGTGACGCAGCATCTTCTATATACCTGCATATGTATTATTTAAATATCTACAATATGTGCTCACGCGATCTCAAATATGTTTTCCAAACCCTACCTATATTGTATGGGATGAGAAGATATGGATATGGAATGAGAATACATACATACCATCACGCCATGTCCCTTACGGGGTAGGCAGAGACAACCGAACGCCACTTACTTCTATTTTGACATACATTCATCTGCTCGATGGATATTAAAAAAGGAATTATTGGATAATTATATTACTTCATATCCTGTCGAGTCCTGCATGGACTATTTCTTTTACTTATGTATAGCACAATCATTCGCTTATTTATTTATTTATATAATTTATGTACAGGTGTAAAAAGGCTTATTTCACAGAATGTACGAGGATGTATATTTACTTGTTCCAATGACGTACGAAAATTTTCATTCACAATGTGGGGGTTACCAGCGTTAGGTGTGCGGATGCGTATTTCTTTATAAAGGGAAAAGTGATTGTGGTCCAGGTAAAGAAAGGAGCTTAATCAGGGTTCACTGGATTACGAGTCCGGTGCTTAAACGCTTAGCTACATATTCGTAATTTTAATGAAATATGTATATTTCAATATTATAATTATACCAACTTCCAAGAACTTTAAATGCATTACAGACAACTTCGTAGATATATCTGGTAGCAAATTCAGATATACAATTTCGGTAATACGATTCTATGTGAACGATAGTGCGACCATAATTTATAATATATAAGTAGGTAGGTACATGAAATAATACAAATATTTTATGAGTATTGGATGCAATTTTGACAGTTCAGGGCTGTAACGTAAGCATTGTTTTATCAAATCAATTACAATTGTACACTTATTATCCTGTAATCCAGTGGTCGCAAGTTCGAATCCTGCCACAATCGATTTCGTTCACCTATAGCACAAGCATATGCATATTTTAGGGAATGTATCAGGATGTATATCTACTTGTAACAAGGACATATTCATTCTTAAAAAAATATGTAGAATTATTTACATACACCAAGAAAAAAGCCTATGCCATGAATTTATAAGGGTTGAATATTGTGAAATTTATCACAAAAAAACTGTGCCCCTAGACAACAAGTCATTTAGAACAAGAAAAGAAACAAGAAAAGATAACTCAATGAATGGAAGTGACAGTTGTCACGTGACTGGCAACTGTCACTTCCATACATTGAGTTATCTTTTCTTGAGCTAAATGACACGTTGTCTAGGGGGCTGATCAAGAAATTGTAGAATGCTTTTGTTTTATTTCTACATACTTAGCATATTTCCAATAAAACATAAGTAATAAATTTAAGTAGGTACATACAATTCGAATATTAGTACACTGTTTGATTTTGACCCTTTCTCAAAAACAGTTCAGTGTAGGTAGGTATGTGTTGAAAATTGTCATTTTGTCAACTTGTCACACAAAGAACAGTGCATGATTGTACATATGTATTATTATTGTAAATAAATATTTTATATTATTTGATTAGTAAGCATTCGTGTATGGCGATTTATTATAAATTTCCTCGAAGATTAACCAAAATTGATGGTGCGCCGAGTCTGTTCATCTCCCGACCATTATTTAAACATTAGACGTTCGTCATAGCGCAGGTTACGTAACGTGGAAGAATTACACACGAAATGTTGTTTTGGTCGGGGACAGGGGCGTCGTTGGACGGGTACACTAACGGCTAAGCTTCAGAACGCCACGAATGGTCGGGCGTAATTTCGATACGAACGCTACAATTAGACAGAAAATTTCGATAAACAAGATTGTGTTGAATGGATATTTTTTGCGTATGTATAATATTCTTTCAACTGTACATATTTTAACAAATCGTTTATTCATTAATTTGTTGACGATTAAATTGATTATCATTGATTAATTTATAATTTCAATAAATAGGTAGGTATCTGTGGTGCATATTTTTTTTGAATTTTTTTTTTAAAGATTTGTATTTCAATTTTATTCATTCATTCGTACCATCACAGCATATCCCAAAATGTGGGATAACCACCGACAGGTGTGCGGGTGTGCATTACCTTATAAAGGGGAGCACAAAACATGCCTGTATCACCACAAATCAGTCTCGTCTCAACTAAAACACACTACATTCAGATTGGGAATTGAACCGCATTGCTGAACTATGCTGGCTCATATGGGACACTCGAAAATAATTATTTATAGAAAAGAGTGGAAGCACTATTCTATGCCGGTGCTTTATTAAATTGTATTAATCATGAAATAAGTGTTTCTTACGAAAATTGCTTAATTGGATTAGTGACATCACTCGCAAGATGTCTCAGAATCTGCAGTACAGTTGCTGGAATAATACCCCGTATTCAGTAACTAATGGAACTAATTTAGGAACGTTTTAAAATTGTAGATGTTAGATTTACGGTCTTATTTAAGACCGTATATCTTAAATTATGAAATTTTCATAATTATTCAAAATACGTCTAATTCGCAACGCTCCGGCCAATATAGGTACGTTCCTATTCCATTTAGTCCAAGTTGATATTTTAAAACGCTGAAATAAGACCGTAAATCTAAAATCTACAATTTAAGTATGTTCCTATTTTAGTTATAATAATTACTGAATACGGGGTAATATCGGAATGTGTTGTTTGAAATATTTAAACAAAAATATTTCATTGTAAATCGAATATTTTTATAGTCGAATATATGCAAACATTGTAATTTTTTCCCTGTCGGAAGTAAATGGTATTTTATGACAATTTTTTTAACATCTTAATATACTTCATTGTGTCGAGATTATCTTAATAACACGTAGGCTATCTCACTGCCTAGCAGCAGCCCAGTCCGCTGTGTGGTTCTTCCACGTATACCCGGACTATGAGGATAATTATCTAAGACTTTGATTGACAGTTGCCCTTGGACTGAGGTGTTCCGAGTTTCGACCAGCCAAATGGGTTTCTATGGAGAACACGATCTCTGTGGTGTGCTTTGGAGCCGCTAGATCGGCTGTAGGTATGCAGGTTAATTTAACTAATACATTATATGCTATGGATCTAACTCCAACACGATATCGTCTCAAGAGAAGCAGGTATTCAGATACTGAATCTTGTGAATTTATTTCAATCCTGACATTGGACATAGGTATATGGCAATTGAAGTAAATCTCTCTTGTGATGTTGTTTTGTTATTTGATAGACTCATTTGATATAAGCTGATATGTCCTACAAAAGGTATTCAAAGATCCTTACATATACTTATTCTCATATCCTTGATTTCCCGGTTCTGCCATAAATATTAGAATCACTAAAAAGGTATAACATAATAAATCTCGCTAACTAAATGCAGGATTCATGATACCGCTTTACAGAATGTGTAAAAACTTTAATGACCATACTGAAAATTTCATTGTATCTGATTCAATGTTTACAAGGGAAATTTTAAGAAAGATCACAGAGACAGCCTCTAAGGACCTGGATATGGCTGGAATGCACTGTTGAGGAACTGATGTTATGTGGATGATTTTTCAAAACCACATTCCTTTGATTTCAAAATTATACTTTATACTTCATAATATTTTTGTTCAATATTCATAGATTTTTTATATTTTGTTACTTTTATCTCTATCTTAATCTCTAAGCACGTCTATTTTTTCTTTGTAACTTCTTAATGGTAAATTGGTGGTTACACGTCATAATATATATAAACTTTATGTATAAAACAAAAATGGATGTGTGTGATGTGTAATTGTTTTTTCTCCTAATAAATAAATAAATATTTCAACTTCGTCTCGATTGAGATATTTATTCGTTAAAAATGTCATTTACTCCCAGCAGGGTAAAAATCCAATGTATGTGTATATAAATAAAGGTTAGATATATATATGCAATAAAAATATTCGCCTTATTTTGAGAAAAACTAATTTGCACTGCCAAAGGATTTAGTGAAGTAGTCACTATTCTACACAGCGTCTACTTATCCCTGATAATATTTAAGAAATCTTTATGATCTACGATATCATTTTTTTCGTGTTTGTAGTAATTGAACGATAAATTAAGTCATTATAAAAAACGATCCAGCGATCGATTGTTACATGATCTTTATACCTACAATGTCAGTGGCTGACAATTTCTAAGTGATAAAATTTAGAAGAGCTTTTTCTGAACAAACAAGTAATTTATATTAATTTTATTATTATGTATTTATTTTAATTACATTGTTTTTATTTCCACCCTTTACATGTATGAATTATTATAATTTATTAATAATTATAATAAATACATTATGCATACTTGTCAATGGATAATAGTTATTAATTACAGCGATAGTTATAATTAACTCCAATGGTTTTTACTCCTCACTAACCATGAGGAGTTATTTTTGGGGGATATTTTTTATTGCAGATTATCAACTAGTATCATGCTAAGATTGAATTCTGAAAGTTTCATCACAATGTATCTGTGTGTATGTGTGCTGTGTGCAATGTGCTATGTGCTGTGTGCTATGTGCTATGTACGGCGTGTTTATTTTTCTTTATCGATTATAGACTAAAGTACTCATTCGATTATTTTCAAATTTTGTAAATTTGAATATCTAATACTCTCTTAAACCCCATTAGATTTTGAAAGATATCTGAATAGTGCTTCTCATTTTTTTTAACTATCAAATATTTCAAAGTGACCCCAAGCTCAGGAAACGTATAATTTGAAATTTTTATTTTCAAATTAGTAAAAAGGCACATCACACCCATAAAACGGCATTGATGAATTATCAAGTTTTAGTAATAAAATATTTAAATTAAAAAGTAATTTAACGAACTCATTTCATGAAAATCCTGAATATTTTCCTTACAAAATTTGAATACTTTATAGAATGACTTGTTAGTGAGGAGTTAAGCGTTGGCCACAACCCACTCGTTTATAAATATTTAAATAATCGTTCAACAAATTAGGAACAATTTAAAAATAATATATATTTTTTTTTTTGCTAATACCATTAGTAATATTTCATATTACCTACTGCATACTACGAATTATTATAATTTCATTAAGAAGACAAAATAAAAGTGTAAAATAATAATAAATAAAATAACTAATAATGTGTCTATAGATAGATAAAATGTCTGAAACGTGACATCTATACATTGAATATTATGCAAAGGTCATAGGCGTACTAGGAAATGATCTATGTATCAGTGATCTATGCATACACATATTACGTAAGAACATATTCTATAGATCATTCAATATATTTATTGATTAAGGATCAATAAGAACAAAAAGTAATAATTAAATCTTTCACCGTTGATTTATTTACGAATCAAATAGGTAAATTTAATGAAAAATATTAAAAAACTATTTTTTTTAATCCAATTAGTTCCTGATAACGATACACTTACAGTCATACAGAAAATATTAGATATACAAATATACAAAATTTTAAAAGAATCGAATAAGTACTTTTAGTCTATAATCGATACAGTATAATAAACACGCAGTGCATAGTACATAGTATCTACACACACAAACAGATAGGTACATTGTGATGAAATTTTCAGAATACAATCTCAGCATGATAAAAGTTGATAATCTGTAATTAAAAAATAAATTTAAAATTGCGAATTCATAGCTCCCCACTATATCCCCTAGTTGTAGGGCGGAATAAAAATAAAAATGTAGATACTAGGGGTGCGATTCATTTTAATACGACAATCGAAAACATATCGACTATCGAGAATTGGCCAGTCGAGATATTCACCTATCGACGACAAATCATAATGGCGCGAACTCAGACATTGTATGTAGAATCGTGAGTGACCGTAGACAAACTAAAATGTATAAGTAGGTGCCTATTAGACAAATACAAACCAAAAATAAATATCAACTAATATCAAGTATAAGGAACCACGCAAGACTATATAGGTAGGTAGAACGTAACAACAATACTAGCTGGCTACATAATACATCATTTGGCATCTCTTGTCCGTGGCAAGGTCACAACTCAGGTCTAGGTCATAGAGACACAACGCGCGTAATTACCCGAATTTGCAAAACATATTTACTACAGTTCTCAGAGCGGGTGGTGGTGAGGTTTATTTTTATAAGGATTACATTATTTTCCAACCAGCCATAATTTCTGCAAAGCAAATACAGGTCGATACAGTGGCGAGTCCAGTCGTATTCGGACATATGGTCAAGCTAGAAGGAGACAATCAGGAAGCGCAGATCGAAGGTAGACTCAATGACTACGGATGTTGATCTTACGTCTGTGATCTTTGAGCCATTATTTTGTACATGAAGACATTCCAAAGGACTTAATACCTTAAGGCTTTCAACTTTAACTTTCACAATAGCATGCCAGCTCCGTGCACATGAATCTGTTAAATGACATGCCTATAGCTGGTAAGCAAGTTGATTTTACGAACATAGAATTATAATGTACAGAAGCCGCGTGCAGTACAAATTTCGAATTCAAATGTATGACAAGTTTTTTTACATGTGTATGTGAGGCGGTAGATCGGTAGGGGGACGTATTATGTAGGTGTGCATATCGGTAGGTGTAAGTATACGGCCGGGCGAGTGAAACTCAGAACATTGTTCTTAGTTTTTTTGTCATACTTTCATTGCGATGTCTAGGTATCTGTATCATATATAATCTAAGTTCACGACATTTGATTTTTTGGTACGTAATGTACAGACTGGATGATGGTCTGGTCATAGCATTTTTGAGATGCAAGCTACTTGCCCAATTTGATGGCATGTGTATTCAAGGCTTGAGGGGGCCTAATATAACCCTACACTCCCCAATTTGAAATCAAATTTCTCGAATATAACAGCGTGTTTCTTAAAAAAATACATTAAGTATTTTGAAAAATTCTATAGTGAATATTCTTCATATGCTATTTGAAAATTCAGCACATATTCCCCTTAAAAATATTAGAAATATCCTTTTTTACAGCATAATAAATATTTTATGTGCTTGAAGAGTGCATAAAATGTGAATGACTGATAAAGTTTTTTCATTTTAAGTCAGGTTTTTTCTTACTAAAAATAACAAATTTTGAGTTTCCGATAATTTGAATAACGTATATAAACCCTTTTTAACGCAAGCAACAGTTGCCCTTACTAACACGTAACTTCATAGTGTATTAGGTGGTTTTAATAACATCATATTTTCAGTCACTAGATTTATTGTTATATGGTACATATAATACTAACAGAGCCTCATTACATAGTGAATTCAAAGCGCCCTTGAGGTGAGGTTATCACAAAAACGGCGCTATAAAAATCATCCTAATTTATTTTATTTTATTAAATTTAAATTTTGTAGACAATTCAATTATACATTAAAAAGGATTTTTATAATTTAACAAGTATTTTTAAAAGTATTTGTGCCGACCGCTGTGGCACAGATGGTAATCCGTTTGGTTTCTGTGCGGGCGTCCTGGGTTCGATCCCCAGCAGAGAATTTTTTCAATTGATTTCTCACGCTAATATTGCTTCTCTGGGCTGGAAACACTGGTTAATTGGAAGAAATTGCCATTTGGCAATAAACTCGCCACTTGCGCAGGGTGCAAGGAAGTGTTTATATTATTATTATATTTTTCTGTCGATTGCTTTTTCATCCTACGAGGACAATGTCAGACACAAAATAGCTGACGGGACATAGGAGGTATAAATACTCAGGTAGATTTAAGTTTTACATATTATTTATTGCGTTTCTTCTGTATTCTACTACTTATTTTTCGCATCTCCAATCCTGCAATATCCTTTAAACTTCGATGTATCTTTGGCTATGTCCATATTTCACTGGCATACAAGTGTCGTTAGGACTGTTATGTCACAGTTCGTCAATATCATGTATCAAGTTAACCAAATAAATCAATTTTTTCATACAACAAATGAATAATATTTATACTAGTTTAGAGTTAATACATAGGAACATTATAATATGTATGTTTGAACATAACACAATTGTTTATGTATTGGTTATAATAATAACTAACCACTTCGATAAAGAATTAAATTATTATTTAATATACCTACCCATATATACATACATACTAAACATAATACTCGAGAGAGAATTGTCTAATTTGACCTTGTAGATTAAAAAATATCTGAAGTTCATTGCGTTACTTTTGTCATGTTCTAACAGAATCGCGAAAAAATATTTGAATTACATTTTCATTTTAAAAATATAAAAATAAAATAAAAGTGTTAGCAATTATTCCACGTATAAATTTAAAATGGAATAAAAAAAAATATTTTTACTATATTTTTAATATTAGGTAAGTACCTACAATTTATAGTATTTTTTTAATTTAACTGCATAGAACAATAATAAAACTATAGAATACTCTTTCGCATACAATACCTCGCTGACAAAAGTGAAGCCGTTTTATTGGTCGGCTCGTGTCAATATATGTATGACTCTGCTGGTAGACATGATGATCGTTATGACTGCGTAAATAATTTTGCAAGCAGTTAAAAAAATCCCTATTTGGAGAACATATCACGCAGACGGCCAAATGATTACTGAATGCAGCAAAATGTTGACCAAATTAGTCAACATAAAGCAGTCGCGTTTACTGCAGGCTAAAGAGTATTCTATACTATTATTATTCTATGTTTAACTGTAATTTAAACATCAATTTAACAAGCACCCAACAATAATAAGTCACATTTTCTTACGGGACGCCCGAAAAAGGGGTTGTTAATCAACTATAAAAATTCAACTACACAATGAATTTATTCAACGAAAATAGACATTTAAGATAGAAGGTATTGAAATCAAAACTATACAGAATTCAATCTTGATAAATATCGTTAGATTCATTTACGTCCATGGATAGCGTGATACATGATTTCCTATGTTTCTGACTTCGTATATTCTCATCTAACATTTCATTCCATTTAAATCAGTTTTGAATATTAGCTTCTTCAGACGATTTCTCTCATGACAGAGGTTTGCGGCTGTATTCAAACGTTCTAATATATTGACTTAACCATCATAAGAAGGCATATAACGTGACTGAAAAGATGATATATTAAAACTTCCTAATACACTATGAAGTTACATGTTAGTAAGGGTAACTATCCCGTGTGTTAAATTGGGTATATACGTGATTTAAAATATCAGAAACCCAAAATTTGTCGATTTTTTGCATTTTAAGAACAAACCTGAATTGAAAAGCAAAAAATATCACAAAAATTCACTTTGAGTTTTTGCAGTCTTATGCAGATAAAATATTTATTCCACCACTACACAAAGTTAGGGAGTAGTAATGAAATGTTGTAATAAGGATATTTTTAATTTTGTCAACCCCGGTGTTGAATATGTAGAATTCCATAATAATGGGTATTTTTAATCAAACAAATGATTTGGTCTACATATATATTTTTTCCTGAATCCAGGACGACCGTTTCAGCTTATTAGGCCCTTATCAACTGGTATTTTTAATATTTTTTAGTGGTTTGAATTTATGCTAAATTTTAAAATTGTGTGTCGAATATTCATTACATGGGTCAATGGCAGAGCGGTTAGCGCTATTGGGTTAGTAATTCAGTGGTCGCGAGTTCGAATCCTGGCTCGACCGATTCCGTTCACCTATATGTACTTGTTCACCAATATGAACAAGGACATATTCATTATTTTTTTTTTAAATGTTGAAATTTCTTATAGTGTTTTTTTAGAAACACACTGCTTCAACATATTTGATTTCAAATTGGGGAGTGTAGTTTTATATGCCCCCTCAAATCAATGAATTTAATTTTACTGGTAATATATATTTTTAAACCATTTAATTTCGATTAATATTCACATAAAAAATGTGTGCATTAAAACGTACTTGGAGCCTTTTAAAAGGCGTCAAGTAGATATTTAAGATAGATATAACATTACATAGAAATATATGGGAGTTACAAAGCGTTCATTGCTAATTTGCACAAATTTTGTGCATATAAAAACTGATATTATGTAATAATATATTATTAATGTACACCAAACATATATTATTTATAATTATAAATTAATGGTTATTCTGTGGTTTACAGAAAAAAATATAATATGACATAATCATTAAGAAGAGAAATTCTGAAAGTATTTTCGTACAGGTCGTCATGGTTTAATTTTAATTATTTGTTTGTTTTAAGGCCCTTGCATATTTCGGGCATACGGGTGTACAAAAATATGCACACTAAATTACCTTCTAATGTATGAAACACGAAAAATATTGTATATCACCAAACCTGTGACATACAATTTTTTTTCTTTCAGAGTTTTTTTTTAATAGTACGAATAGTAGTTAAAATATAAAAAAAATTCAGCCGGTAGATTTTCATATTCCCTTTCGAATGAAGTTGAAATCTACTTCATAGGCCATGTAGTATTTTTGACCTAGTTACAATAAAAAATATAAATTATAAAAAATTAAAACTAAATATACGATAAAAGTAAACAAATTCAAATTTCAAAAAAACACGCAATAGAAAAACGATATAAAAATAGACAATGATTTCAAAGACGTATCTTTCGGGGGTACCTACTGTGCAAAAGATTTACAAAATGTACTATTTAGTCGGTCTACTATAGACTTTTAATCATCTCCTTTTTTGTCTCAAGTCAAAGTTAGAAGTTTTTTTTTTTTTTTTTTAAAAAAAATGAATATGTCCTTGTTAAACAAGTACATATACATCTTCCTACGTTCCCTAAAATAAGCATAAATGCTTGTGCTATAGGTGAACGAAATCGGTCGAGGCAGGATTTGAACTAGCAACCACTGGATTACTAACCCAATGCGCTAACCGCTCTGCCATCGACCCATCTTACATTTAGTTACATACTTAGTTACATTTTACATACTTAGTTACATACTTAGTTTTAGTTTTACATACTTAGTTACATTTTAGAAGTCCAAGAGCATATGTTATACCTACTATAAAAATCTGCTACGGCCCGATTTTTTTAAGCGTACGAAGAAATTTCTCAATGCTTAGCATGACAAATTCCATAGATTGCTAAGTATTGACTTGAGCACTGAGAATGGTTTATAAATACGGCCCTAAGTATAACAGATAAGATGCAATGGATCAACCGCAGTAAAAATGTTTGGCATTCGGTTCTGTCTGCTTACCTCACCAGGGATATGGCATAGTGGTATGCAAAAGTGCATTTATTGTATTTAAATATACACTTATTCGTAAAATACATATTGTACAGCATATTTCTACATCAAATAATGACTAACCAAAGTTTGCGTATGAAAGTGAAACATGGACATTGTTGTTCGTTTCTTGCTCCCAATCCCCTTATAAGTTATGAATAACATAATGTGATATTCAAATGTGAGTCGAGATGTAATTTAATAAAACATTGTTTTTTTTTATATGTATAGTACCTTTTCAAAAATAAATAATAATAAAATTGGTTTACATATACCTATAGCGCCGTTTTTTGTGAAACAACCTCAAGGACTATTTACATCTTCAAACTAGATAAAATAACATTTTTCAAATAAATTATTGTTTTAATTTTTTTAATATTCTTACTATTCACCGCAAAAGACTTCAAAGGACCCACCACAAAAAGATTTTATACCATAATTGAAATAACTGGGTAATTTTGAGGCACCGCCTTAGAAAAGTCTTCTTTTTGTATTCGTCGTTTTCGGGTGTCCCTTAAGAGCCGGGTACCTAATCGAAAATACAAGAAGCAAAATAACATCTCATATGTATATGTGGTTCAGCAATGAGGTTCACCACCCCTTCTGAATGAAGTGCATTTTAGGTGAGACTAGACTGGTACGTGGGAATACATGCATGTGTTGTATTGGGTAATGCGAACCCGCACACCTGTCGCTGGTTACCCCATTTTGTGGGATATGCCGTAATGGTATGAATGAATGGATGAGTAATTTTGAAAGGGGATGTTCTTGCATATAAGATATATTTTTCTTTAGTGTTATTTTTTTTAATAGAAAGAATATGTCCTTGAAACAAGTACATATATACATCCTTATAGATTCCCTAAACTAAGCATAAATGCTTGTACTATAGTTGAACGAAATCGGTCGCGGCAGGATTCGAACTCGCGACCACTGGATTACTAACGCAGCGCGCTAACCGCTCTGCCACCACTAAACTAAATGTAATGAAACCGAGAGTTGAGTATTGGTCACATCTCATCCGTTTTTTTTATAAATACTACAATACCTATGTTATGTAGAGGGTAATTAATGTTCGTAATGCGTCATTCAATCACAATATTAGGAACGAAAAATATAATTTTATAATGAATTCAATTAATTGTTTTCTGTATACTTTTGATGACGTATGAAGGCGGCTCTCAAAGGATGGTGCGCGTTGATATATACCCCAAAAAAATATCATTCAAAAAATCTAAAAATAAAAAACGGTATACATAGTATTTTTTCTAGCGTAAACAAAGGAGTAAATGTTTATAATCGTTAATAAATTAATAATTCATTGTTTCTTTAAAAAAATCACTGGCTTTAATTGGTTCAAATTATAAAGTCACTTTTGGAAAATTAATAAAAAGAAAAACAAAAAAGAATCTTCCTTTTCTAACAATATTTGCGCATTTATTCATTCATAAATTACGTAACCCAATATTTAAAATTAACCTCGGTTAGTTATGTAACCGAATGGATTAGATATAACTGGAGATTAATTTTAAGATGGTTGGCGCGTTGCGGCCGGAATATAAATAATAAACACTACATAACAATTAGTAAACGTAACATTAAACTTTCGTCAGGCGTCTAAATGATGAAGGTTTAAGTACCTGAGCAACAAATTGTAGCGTATTTAAATACACATCCGATACTTAATTCTTTCGTGAAATTTTAACTAAACCTCATGGAATTCTTCCCTTTATGCTAATCAATTTAATTTTTGTGTTAGTAATGTTGTCGATGGTTTTTTTTTTATCATTTTTACTCTCGATTACAATAAAACTTTTAAAACTCTACTACAGTAAAACTTTTCGAAACTCTCCACTACTATAAAACTTTTAAATGTCTCCACTAAAATAAAACTTTTAAAACTCTCCACTACAATAAAACTTTTAAAACTCTCCACTACAGTAAAACTTTTAAAACTCTCCACTACAATAAAACTTTTAAAACTCTCCACTAAAGTAAAACTTATAAAACTCTCCACTAAAGTAAAACTTTTAAAACTCTCCACTATAATAAACATTTTCGAAACTTTCCACTACTGTAAAACTTTCAAAACTCTCCACTACAGTAAAACTTTTAAGATTCTCAATTACATTAAAAAAAGTTGAATACTGTAGTGAATGGTTAAAAACTGGAATATATAAAATCTTGGATGTATGGTCAACGAGAGATGGAATCAAATGATTGAGCAAGCTCCAGGACATCCCAACCTTACCCTTAATCTAAAAATTCGAAATTCTGGAAAAAACTAGCATGACAGAGTTAAGAACAATATTGTTCTCTAACGAACGAAAAAATATCTAGAGCTGCTTGACTGTATAAATACAAGAATATTGCAATACTTTGGTCATAGAATGAGAAGAAAAAAGTACCAACTCCTGAAGCTTCTAATCCAGGGAGAAGAGGAAGAATAAGAAGACTTTTCGTGGCTCTGTAACCTGACAGTGTGGTTCAGAAAAAAGCAATACGTCACCCTGAGATAACCATGATGGTCGCCAACCTTCGTAGATGAAACAACGCGACAAGAAGAAGAAGAAATAGTGAAGCTCATTATTATATCAATGGGTATCATGTAGAAAGTGCACAGCTTTGTTTGTGGAGTTTTGTGTTTTTCTTTTTCATATAATTAAGCTAACTTATATTGATCGACGAGTTGATTAGTTACTGTACCAGTATCATGGATTTGATATCCAGCAGAGGATAAATTTATTTTTTACCTAAATCTTACTTCTCTGGATTGGAAACACCGGTGAATAGAAAGAAATTGACATTTGGCAGTAAGTTCGCCACCTTCCACGGGTTGTATGGAGGCTATAGTAGGCTAAACAGTAAAGATTGAACATCTTTTCCACAAAACTCTCAAAAAATACGTCTTTGAAAAACTCTCAAAAAATGAGTCTTTCACTATTTTAATTACTGTTCTTGCTATTTAAAAAATACCTCGATTTTTTTAATAGCATAATAGCTCTTCTTCACAAAAAAAATATTGTATACCACAGATTTGGCGACACAATATTTTTTCGTGATTCATGCATTAGAAGAAAATTTAGTGTGCATATTTGTGTACATCCGTATGCCCAAGATATAAAAGGGCCTTGATAATGTATGTACATATATATTTATTTTCAAATGAAAACTTTTGTTTCGAGTACAAATCTTCTTTTTATTGTTTTTGATTTGTTTGTTTTTTTTTGGGTTTGCTAATTATTGCTACTAATGCACCTATTTACTGGTGTAGTTGACTGGCATATCCTACGGGCAATGGGTCCGCCACATTATGTAAAAGTCCTTTTAAGCACGATTTAAGTATTTTCTTATTATGAAATTATATCTCAGGAGCCAAATGGTCAAATGAATAAATAGCTTACGGTTTTAGTCTAGCCACAAACCAAGCATTATATGAATTAGGCAACGATCTATTCCGTACATCGGGATGAATGTGGGTACACTTCATATGTACATACATAAGTATTGGATAATTTGGAGGCTGTGGCGGGAAGACAACACGAGAAGGTAATTTGGTATGCTGTAGTTGTAGCTAGTAATGATCATCTCTTGCCTTCACTACCGAAGCGAAGATACCAAATTAAATCATTTTCAACATTCGTCATACTCAAATGTTAAATAATTCAACACGTCGTAAATATAAGTAGAAGTGAGCTTTGGGGCCCAGAAACATATTATGCCCAGTGGCCATATTATTGAGACCCAGTGGTAGAGTTGTGTGTTGAAAGAAGTCATATTAATAACGTCAGTTATTTCGGACATTAAGGAGCATAGACAAATAAAATAAAAATTATTTATATTGACTTAACTATTTTGAAGACACTATAGGTTTACTTCCACTCAATAAATAAACTTTTACAGTGTTATTTATAAAAATAAATTTGCTTCAATTGAACCCGGTTCAAAGTTTTATTCTGAAATTCAAATATTCTCATATATAAATAAAAAATTCTTCTATGAGAATATTTGAATTTCAGAATAAGACTTTGAACCCGGTTCAATTGAACCAATTTTATTTTTATAAATAACACTGTTATAAGTTAATTATTGGAACGTTTTCGGACTTGCGTCCATCATCAGCAACGTCGTTACTTAAACTATTGTTCACGTCGGTCGTTACTTAAAATAAAATAATGATTTCATCGCCACACTCAATTTTTATACATACATACAAAAAAAAAAACTGAAGAAAGGACTTGAGAAATTTGAGGATATCTGATTTTAATTCCCATGTTAAGACCTTTTTAAATATAAAAGTAATATCTAGTTCCCTATAATATTATTCTTTCTTAATATATTTTATTACTTTTTTTGCAATGATTGTCATTACAGTTTTAATTTATGGATGAATATATTTTTTACTATTTATGTATTTACAGTTTTTTTTTTATATAAATCAAAATACAACGAACGTTAAACAAAACCAATTACAGGTATACATTTACAAAAATACAAAAAATAAGTAGGTACATAGTAGATACCTATCTACACACACTATAATATATTACTTATTAGTTATATATCTGATGGTTGTAAAAAATAACCATTCATTAATGAAAAAAAAATGTGTTAAAATCAACTCAAAAATATTAGTTCGTAACGCAACACAATACCATAGTATAAAAAATATAAATAAAATAATTCAATTCTTGTCAAATTTCGATTGATCTCTCGAGTTCATATGCATTCAGTTGGTAACTCTATATTTGTAAAAATAATTATGTTGGAATTAATGGAATTTAAGTGTATATAACTACCTACCTTATGTACATATAAATGTTATTAGATATTAGTTATGTACTGTGGATAGTTCACGTGTGTAAGTAACAAAGTAAGACCGTCCATCATAGCTTAAATACAAATTAATTGCAGGTCCCGAGTTGTAGCGCTTTGCCTCCGGGCTATATTCATACATTCGGAACGGGAACAAAAATAGTCCCTAACAACTACCCACTTAAGAACTATTTTGGTATAATAGTTTAAGAATCTTTTTTTTTCTCATTTTTGCTTGGTGTATAATAGGGGTTCAAGGAAAACAGGTAATAAGTAATTTTAATTATTGATATTTTTCAGATTTTTATTTTTACTCACGCAGGTATACCTATAGCACGATGGTTCAGCGGTTAATTTCTATGTTGGGATTGCAATCAATTAGACCAGAGATCAAATCCAGTCTCAGAAACGAAAAAGTTTCTAGATTATGTAGGTATGTCAAGTTTTAATTTTGTTCTAGATGTCAAACACTGCATATTTGCCAATTTCGAATTTTCGTATTAGAACTTACCTATCGTACATTCAAATTAGCGTACATTCAAATTATCGACTATTACCTACTATTAAAACAAACTTGACTCTCGCATTATTCTTCATTACAAGGGTAGGTTCTTAGCGAAAAATTCGAAATTGGGATAGGATTTACAGTAGAGAGTGATACCGATAGTCCGAAATCCTAATAGCTGGTGTCCTCTACGTACCCATGTTAAAACGAGTGGGTTGTGGCCAACGCTAAACTCCTCACTAACAAGTCACTCCATAAAGTATTCAAAGTTCATGAAATGGATTTGGTCAATTATTTTTTTATTTAAATATTTTATTATGAAAACTTGATATTTCTATGGCTTTTTAGTTTTTACCAATTTGAAAGTAAAATTTTCAAATTACAAGTTTCCTGAGCTTGGGGTCACTTTGAAACATTTGACAGTTAAAAAAATTAAGAAGCACTATTCAGATATCCTTCTAAATCTAATGGGGTCCAGGCGAGTATTAGATATACATATTTGCAAAATTTGAAAAGAATCGAATGAGTACTTTAGTCTATAATTGATAAAGTAAAATAAACACGCCGTACATAGCACACAACACGCAGCACATAGCACACACACGCAGATATATTGTGACTTGTGACGGAACTTACAGAATACAATCTCAGCATGATACTAGTTGATACTCTGCAATAAAAAAATATCCTTTAAATTGCGAAATCATAACTCCCCACTATGAATATCCCCTTGGGTTATTGAGAAGTAAAAAAAGATTTTTGATACAGGCAAGTTGGCAAATGATTAGGTCATGTGGCACGTATGAAAAGAAGTGGGTAATGAAACTGTGAAGAATGATTGTTATATAGTTTTGGCTGTAGGTATCTACACATTGTACTGTGATGGAAGACGTTCAGGCCTCCTGTTGCGACGTGAATTGGACAGACTATGAAAGAAATATGAATGTACAATGTACCATCTTTGAACCAATTCAAGGTTACATCATTATATATGTACAATAGTTCAAATACCTGTAAAATATATTGTCAAAGCAATACATGTTCATTAGTGATGAGCAAATACAAGACCAAGACCGGGGCGGACTTAGTCTTGCAACCCTGATCTTGGTCTTGCAACTTTTCCAAAAAATATATTTCTAAGTATTCTGACGATAGTACCTACGTAGTTAATTGCTTATTTTTTAATTGAAAACGAATAAGTTTAAAAAAAATAACAAGACCGCAAGTATTTTCTATTAGGTCTTGCAATGCCTGGTCTTGATCTTTGTCTTGCACCCCCTGGTCTTTGTATTGCAGAGACCCATCATGCGGTCTTAGTCTTTACTCGATTTTAGAACGTTAACGCTTGTAATAATCACGAACTAATCAATTTCTAATATTAAATTATATTTGACTATCGAACAAATCGTCAACGCTTTTAAAAAACACGAACTAATCTAGTTCAAATATTAAATTTTGTTTGATTTTCGAACAAGTCGATAACACCTGTAATAAACACGAACTAATCTAGTTCAAATATTAAATTTTATTTGATTTTCGAACAAGTCGATAAGGCTTGTAATAAACACGAACTAATCTAGTTCTAATATTGAATTTGGTTCGATTTTCAAACTACACTATCATCGTTAAGCGTTATATCGCTTATTGAACTAGTTCTTATTTGTTGTTTTGTTCGATTTTCGAACACGGCTTGTAATAAATATGAACTTATCTAGTTCTATTATAAAATTTTAACGCTGACAAAAACGATGCGATGATTTGGAGTTATCTGATGATTCGAATGATCGCTTCGTTGCGTTATTCTACTGCGCAGATTTATGTACCTATATCCTCAGAGAGTGATTATGGAAAAGGACCAAACCAAACCACTCTTGTCCAAATGATACTTGGATATTATTATGCTTAGTGATTTGTATGATACTTGTAATGTTGTCTATAGCAACAGGTAGAGATACCTACATTATATTCAACAGTGTAATTATAGGGGCAACTTGACCTTGCAAATATTTGGCGGTGAGGCTCAGATACATAATATAACTATCTTAATATGTATTAAATTATATATTTCCGCATTTCGTAGGTAGATAGGCAGGTACCTACTTAAAGCTATATATACACACTGCATCTAATGTTCTATTGATCTTGTAGATATGAGGATCTGCGATAGCATTTCCTATCGATCCTTTAGATATGTGTATCTGCGTTAGCTTTTCCTATCGATCCTTTAGATATGTGGATCTGCGTTAGCACATGCTATCGATCTTTTAGATATGTGGATCTGCGTTAGCTTTTCCTATCGATCCTATAGATATGTGGATCTGCGTTAGCACATGCTATCGATCTTTTAGATATGTGGATCTGCGTTAGCTTTTCCGATCGATCCTTTAGATATGTGTATCTGCGTTAGCATTTCCTATCGATCTTTTTAGATATGTGGATCTGCGTTCGGATTTCCTATCGATTAGATATGTGGATCTGCGTTAGCACATGCTATCGATCTTTTAAATATGTGGATCTTCGTTAGCTTTTCCGATCGATCCTTTAGATATGTGGATCTGCGTTAGCTTTTCCGATCGATCCTTTAGATATGTGTATCTGCGTTAGCATTTCCTATCGATCTTTTTAGATATGTGGATCTGCGTTAGCACATGCTATCGATCTTTTAGATATGTGGATCTGCGTTCGGATTTCCTATCGATTAGATATGTGGATCTGCGTTAGCTTTTCCGATCGATCCTTTAGATATGTGGATCTGAGTTAGCACATGCTATCGATCTTTTAGATATGTGGATCTGCGTTCGGATTTGCTATCGATATTTTAATAAACCTAATATGAATCTGAGTTATTACGTTACACATATCTACCCACAAACATACTTTAACGGCAAAACCAACAATGTGAGGCAACCAGCGACAGGTGTACGGGTGTGAACTATGATTGCTGAACTATGTGAGATGTTAATTTGCCTCTTGTATTTTCAATTACCCGGGTCTTTCTATTTATTTGTTGCTGTGCATTTTTTGCTACAAATCAAATTTGCACTTGTTGAGTCAAAACATATGCCAAAAATAATAATATAATGGATCGTTAGCTGTACGCTATACATCATAAAATGTATAGAAAACAACACTTGTCTAACAACATACTTTGAATAACAATTATTACCAAACATAAATAAATGTATAGAAAATCTCGACTCAAGATGAAATAGACGCGGCAAAAGTCAATAAATAATTTCTAGGCAATTAGCACAAAGTCACAGATCATAAAACATAACCCATTATAGACACGCCCACGATCGATTACGACTTTTTTAGCAAGTGCCCGAATGTCTATAAAACCGACAATGAACAAAAAATGACCCGAAAATGCAGCAAAACTAATGAATCATGCATATTTTATAAAAAAAAACATTTCAAATTTAGAGTCGAACGAAAAAGTATCAATTACGAAAACGACCTTTTGACGAAGACACTGTTACTGAATTCGGTTGACCCGCCAAAGGAAGTTGTAAGAAAATTGCAGCAAATCAAGTACGCGGCATAAAAAATACTCTTTTATATCAAAACGCGATTTTAGTGCGATATACTAATGTAAATACTTTTTTATGAGCAATGCATTGCTTGATTTGACAGTGTATAGGACAAGACTAAGCAATACACGCATGACCCATTACACATATTATAATAAATTTTGATTGTTTGATATAAACATTATATTAAAGATACATACATACATAGTATGTCATATATTTTTGGTGAAGCAAATAGTTTTACTGCGTGTCAGTGTATCTATGTTCTGGCAGATTGTAATGTTTCGTTTATATTCTCCAATTAATTAATTATTTTTAATGAATTACTTTTTTTTATAATGTTAACAAATCTCATCGGCTAGATGATACAGTATTTAATTATTAACTTGTGTAGATGTTTATTAAAAAAGTAACATCAATAAATTTATGAACAATTATTAATTCTTCATTAGGTACCTATTTTTACACACTAAAATATTGTCTAAACATACAGATATATATTGCAGTATAGATTTTTTTTATATTACGTATCTACTGAAGTTATTAAACATAGAGCTCGCCAAACAAAAGTATGCGGGTGACTTCACATCTGTGCACAAACCAGTATCAACTAATTAAATCAATCGACTTACGACGTCATGTAGCGAATCGTGTGTCCCCTTTACTCTGATCTTTGCAATTACGATGTATACGACTGTCGCCAGCAATCTTATACTTGTCGTGCTCTACATTTATTTATCTTAAATGTATTACGTAGGTTGTTTAAAAGCATATCTTATCGCAGTTATATAATGTTTTAAGTGAATTATTTTATTTGGAAGTGTAAGTAACGGAAACATACAATTAAATTTAGAATTTTTATGATTCACCATTTCACCAATTTAAAAAGTATAATTATACACTTATCATAAGACAAAATTAGGATCCATCGGTTTAAATAACGTAGTATTTTGCCAACCATTTATATGATATTTATTTTTATCACGTATTTATATGATATTTATTGGACATTTTATTTTTTTATTTATTTATCTTTTTGTGCATAATATAAACAAATATAATGTACACTGGCGGGCTTATTGCTATTAGTCAATTTATTCCAAGCAACAAGATTACAACGTATGACAAAATTATATAAATATGTACATCAACAAAAGAATGAAAGCTATAAAAAAACAAAGAAAATATACAATACACTAAGATAAATATTAAAAACAAAAAAGGATTGGGAAAGAACAAGAAGAGGGAATCGAGATCATAGGAATCAAAACCATCATAATTAACTTATGGAGTTAAGATACTATAGAACTCCATAAGATAATTATATCCATGATATGGGTAAACATGGATGGTTTTGATTCCGCCCCCATTTTTTTTTATAAAAAATGAATATGTCCTTGTTAAACAAGTACATATACATCTTCCTACGTTCCCTAAAATAAGCAAATAAATGCTTGTGCTATAGGTGAACGAAATCGGTCGAGGCAGGATTCGAACTCGCGACCACTGGATTACTAGCCCAGCGCGCTAACCGCTCTGCCATCGACCCATCTTTAGTTCTTAAGTTTAAAAAAAAAAAAAAACAAGTGTGTGAGTAAGTTATCGTCAACGAAATCGACGATTTGAAAAAAAGAAAACAATTATTTACTCTACCGTTCGTATGACTTATATAACAGATTACAGCATCGCTGAGATCTCTATCGTACATCATCTCAAAATGTCCATTGGAAATGTAGGTTTCATCCTTGAAGCTTTACGGTCAAGTGTTTGTCTCGTGTCAGATCTAAACTAGTATTTGCGAGCCGCGGGCTAAATCATTTTTGGCGGGATTGCTTCGGTGCAAGGCGTCTATCGCGTTACTTATTAGAACAGAGAAAAAACCCGCGCTATGCTACGTTTCGTTTCCTCGCATATAAATCATCGCGGGTGCAATAGAAACAAAAAAAAACACCGGCTTATTTCACTATCGTCATGTTGCTTCTTAGCTCGAGCGAGTACTAGACAAACTGTCCGCGTACAACAGTTCACCTGTCAAATTGCACCACGGACAAAAAAGTGACGCGCGAAACGCGGATCAAATAAAACTCCACAGAAAAAACGATTCGTCTTTTTTATGTTGCACGCATTAAATTTGTCTATGATAATAATATAATGACCGCGAAATGTAGGAACGGACGACAGGAACGCGGGCGGATATACAGGTTTGAATTTTCAAATTTCGAATCGCGTTTTGCATCCGACGAAGAATTATGTTGCCATGCGAATGGACGTTTTTAATTTGAATGGGCGTTCGATGTTTGAATTTTGTTGTTGAGATGACGCTCAATTTATTATGACCAACACGAAAATAATATCTATGTATGCGTCAATTCAAGCAAATAAGTGTATATTAATGGCAACTATTTGATGTATTACACCAAAAATAACTAGGTATTTATCTATATTTTTTTACCTAAATGCGAGTAAATCTAATTAGGTAGGTAGGTACCTACATACTATATAAAGCAATACATACATATTTTTTTTACATAATAGCATTGCGAATACGATCTCGGAGAGTTTTTCCAGTGAACCTTAGAACCTTCATTTCCGTTGTCCTTAGGAGCCCCTTGGTTCGTACAGTGTCTGCTCCCTTTTCCACAGCATACGTCATAATCGGTAGCACGCATGTCTTATACATATATTCAGAGCTTGCTTTCATAGATTTTTATTCAATATTAACTATTTTATTTTCTGGAACAGCCATTCTAGATATTTTTCAATTTTTCAATTCGACATTTTTAGCATGCCGTTACTTAAAAAAATGACAGATAAATAAAAATATAATGCTACAATTTAAATAAAAACGAAGACTTATTTAAAAATAATACAGTAGCTACGACATAATATAAGATACCTATAATAGATAATAAGTTGAAGAATAAATTACGTTTTTATAGCATAAGTCTATTGACACATCTCATTTTGTTGATTTGTTCGAAAAAAAATAAAATAAATACACATATTAACATAGGCACCGAACCATAGACAAGCGGCGGGCGACATGGATATAGGTATCTACATAAAAAAATATTTAAATATCGAATACAATCGTGAAACATGAGAAATGGCTTAATCAGTTTTAATTTAACCAGTAAAAACGTTCATAAAAGCCAAGATCGTGGTGTCCACTACACAAATAAAAATTATTATGTTGTAGTGTATTGATAATAATTATTCATAGAATATCGAAACCCATAAAATGACGGATAATTATTTTTCTCCATACGGTGTACAATCCTACATCGATATACGAGTGTAGGCTATATATCTATTCATACGCAACTTTTTACTGAATTAGGTAAAACCATAAATATGACTATTTAAAAATAATGCTATAATAATAAAACACACCAGACCCGATATAATGTTGCACGATAAAATTTTAACAAAAACGCAAACAAACATTTTCGAGGTGGCAATCCCATATTTTAGACATAGATTTTTATTATAATATACTAGATGTCGTAGTTAGCAAATTTTGTATGCATCGAAGTGAGGCATTTTTCCGGGGGATTTTATGCGTTTTGGTTGGCAGACCACATTGTTTTTCTATAGAGAATAACGACTAATGTGAATTGTTTTCGGATTTTTTTTTCGAAAAATACTTTAAGGTTTAGAGAACTAGGATGTGTTGAACTGTAAGGAAAACTGGAATATGTTGCCAATCAAAACGTAAAACGCGCGGTATTCCATGACTCACTTATTGCACAGAGTAGGTACTACATCTAGTGTATTATAACAAAAAATCTATGATTTTAAAAAGTACACTGGTCAGCCATTGACATAAGTCGTATTTTGGATAAATCAGATTTTTTTATGAAAAAATATGAATAATATGACAAAATCAGTTATATTAAATATTTCTAGAATTCTTCAAAAGGTATATTCATATGAATTTATAGGGTTAATAGATAATATAGGGATTGGGGATTACAATCCAGCAGGATTTTGAAGATTTAGTTAAAAAATAATGGTTCGGCGCTGGATCCAGCAACTTTTGATTTTGATTCAAAACTGAAATATTCTCATAAATTAAAGACAACATAGTTGTATTCGTATTTATAAGTATATTTTATTCAATTGAAATAGTATGAATAAGTCTTCTTCTTCTTCTCTGGTTTTAATCCTGGAATTGGTTTACAGCAATTTCTTCAATTATATTCTTCCATTATTCCCTGTCATGTGCGGCTCTTTTGAAATCAACATATGATGAGCATCTACCAGCAGTAATAAGTCATATCTCTACTTAATTGTCTTTATTTTGTCGGGTAAAATTATCATATTGATTAATGTTTTTGTACATAAAGCAAAATATTTCTCCATGACAATGACTTTTATAATTGTGGCAAATCTCCAAATGTCTTGATGTAAATGATTCTATGTAAGAATTGTTACAATTTTGCATGGAATCTTAATGTATGGAATCTTAATAAAACGACGAAGTTTCTGTTAAGCAATTATTTAGAAAATGAATTAATTGCGAATTCGCAGCGCTGGATCCAGCTGGATTGCTTGATGCGGGCTCCAGCAATTACAATCTTAGACCCTCTATCCTTTGACATTATTCAAATTTTTGAAGATGCATCGTTGCATTTTATTTTGTTCCATTAAATAATTTACACATTAGGTATCTGCCAATTATTTTGAAGAAATGTATAAGTTGTCGAATAGCCGTAAAATACATCATCTAAGTAAGTATATATGAATCATTTTTGAATACTCAATAATATATTAAAATTATGTCTACGAAAGGTATTTATTAATACCTTTAAATGGTTAATATCCGCCAAATCTTTAAATGATAGTAAACATATATTGTTGTTGAATACGATAAATGGACAGAGTTGCCGTAATACAAAGTAAGAGTGTATTATCACCAAGGAATCGGTAATAAATGATCAATAGATTAGTTATAATAAAACAAACATGTATTATTTTGTGTGTGATGTTCGTACAATCAGGCAGTGAACCTACGATCCACGGAGTCAAAGGACACCCATGACGAGACCACCGCAACCTTGCCAAACAATTCAATATATTGGACAGTGGTGTTTCAGACTAAAAAAAAGGACAAAAAGTCCAGAAAGACGAAATGACAAACACAAAATATATTTTATTTTTCAATGTACAAAAAGTTAAATAAAATATATTATCAAAATCATTGAGGAATTAAGGAGACACACATAGGTAAGCGAAGTTTTTTGACAAGGTGTATAGGTATTTTATTTTTCAGAAAAGTTAGTCAAATACTCACAGTGATGACACGCCAAATAAATGTAATGTCAGCACGGTGACTATTGAAAATGTAGATGATACAATACTTTTCGATCAATTATACAAAAAACAGTGATAGATACGAAAAAGGATGCCATACATACATAAAAAACATCACGATGAAACTCAAAACATACACTCTCTACATGATATCCGTTAAGACTTAATATTCCATAGTAGTGGAGAGTTATAAAAATATTACTGTTATTTTGAAATACATATTTCATAAGGTCCAAAATATATGTATGGATTACTACGCCAATGTCTTCGACGATTAATGCTTTAAAATTAATAAAATTATAATAATATTCTCTCAAGCAAATAACATAAATTTTATAATAATTTATTTATAATTCTAAATAACGGTTATTTCATATTAAATTATAGTATAAGATGACCCAATGTTGTTGAAATTCTGTGAAGGGGTCGAGCGTGCTGTAGTGCGAAGGAGCGAAAAAAATATATAGGCTGTTTTTTTTTCTACTTATGAAGGTACTTTAAACTATTAAGTATTGGTCTAAAATTTATAAATGGGTTTGTTGGAAGAGATTGCTGACGACAATAAACGCACCTTTTGAATAAATCATTTATATTTATAAAAAAGTAGATGATATTTATAAAAAGTGTAAATTTTGCAAATTTTAAAAGACAATGTTTTACAAAAAATTGAAAAAAAATAAGTCTCTACGATTCCAAAATGATTTTAAATATCCAAATGTAATACAAGACAAATACAAAACAACTACATTTATTTGGGAATAAAATGTTTCAATTTGCCTCCCAAATGTATTAAAGCAGATAAAGGAATATAAAAAATTAAAATTGTATCTAACATTCTAAATTGGTTGTTTTCGATTTGTTGTTGATATGTTTCATTGCCTGTATTTCCTTTTTTTTATTTGAATATGTGTTTGATATATTTCAATTGTCTGTATTCCTTATTTTTCTTTTCTGTTTGATTATTTGTTTATGTATGACTTTGATTTAATTACTTTATGTATGACTTTGATTTAATTGCTTTATATTTGATATTTTTTATTTGTCAGTGTAAGTGCTTCCCTCATCAAGCACAAGATTGTAATCTTTTTGATGAGGCACTGCAAAAAAAACAAGTCTAAAAATTACAATGCTTGTGAATTGTATTCTTATGTGTATTGGAATATAATATGTTAAATAAATAAATAAATATAAAATATATATACATTGTACACTTTTGGGCTTAAGGGTGTATATAAACCTAAACACCCCAATTTCAAATAAAATTCCTCAAATATTTTAAACAATGTGTTTCTATGAAAAATAGCAAGATTTTTCAACATTTCTCTAGTGAATGTTCGTCATACGATTTATAATTCAGCCTAAATTTCCCTAAAAAATATATAAAATATCCTTTTTTACAGCATTTTTTTAAATTACTCCATAACTATGTGTCGTAGAGAAATAAATCTTTTATATGCTTAAAGAGTAGGGGAACCCGGGGTGGAATGGGGTACCTAATCTTTGGTTCCAAATTATGAGTGTTTGAATGAAACTACATCATTATTTAGAAATCCATATGTTTATTTACTCATTTTATTATGAAGAAATTATAATTAAATCAATATGAACTCTTAATTTGTATTAAAAAAATAAGTTTTTAAAAAAAAGGGAAATTTCCCATTCTGCCCCACCCCCTGGGGTACAATGGGAAACAGAAACGGGGCACAATGTGGTACCTACAATTTATTTACATACTTCACAGATGAGAGCAGTTTTATCGTCGTCACTGTATATACCAGCACACGCCAAAACCCAGTCTTCTGCCATTTCCAAAGCTCTGTTAAAATTATGGGTGCAATTATTTTTCTCTGCAAGCTGATATGCCATTCGACGAAATTCTTTCATAGTCAAACCCAAGAGTTGTTTATGCATGTCTTTAAGATAATCGACAAGTTCTAGTTCTTCATTAGCAGTAAAAACATTGGTATATTTCCCTGATGTTTTGTCAATAACTGCTTCTGGATTCATGCGCTTTTTCTTAACATACCTCTCCAGTGTTGATGATGGCACGTTAAATCGATTAGATGCTGCCAAGTATCCCATCTGTCCATTAATTACCGCATCAACAGCATCATTCATTGAATCTGTAGACCTGCCCCGCTAGACAACATGCCATTTAAGCTAAGCGTTATCTCGCTAAGCGATAGTAAATGTATGGAATTGGTGGCTGTGACGTCACGTGAATTCCATACATACAATTCACAATTCCATACATTTACTATCGCTTAGCTTAAATGGCATGTTGTCTAGGGGGGGCAGGTCTGTAGATTAATCTTTCTTACCATTTGTTCGGACCATCTATAGCAGAAATAAAATACACATTAATATGAGAAGCTCAACCAGGGGCGGAATGGGATATGTCCCATTCTGCCCCGCCCGTTCTGCCCCGAAGCATCATTTTCATAAACACGTGTATTATTGGAGGTTATGTTTGTTGGATTTAATTTATGACTACAAATTTAAATAGTCAAAATACATTAAAATCAACGATATATATGTAAATTTTGTAACAAATAATATTGTATAGTATAATCACCTTGGTGTAGAACAGCAAAAATTAGAAATTACTAGTTTTTTCGTCGGCCTTCGAAAAATCCGAATCATGCGCACTTTTACACTGATGGTGACCGTTTTGAATAAAGCAACACAGCTGACTGAACATTGTGCGCGAAATTCACGCAGCTCAGTCGTTGCAGGGAAGAGTTATGACGTTTTCTCATTCCGCCCCGGTACCCCGTTCTGCCCAGGGTTCCCCTACATAAAATCAAAATGAATGACCGATAAAGTTAATTCATTTCAAGTAACGTTTGTTCTTAAAATTCAAAAAATCAACAAATTTTGGGTTACCGATAATTTAAATCACGTACAAACCTTTTTCAATGCACGCGATAGTTACCTTTTCTAACGCTTTTTTAACTTCATTAGGCGGTTTTAATATATCATATTTTCAGTCACTAGATTTAGCGTTATAGGTCTTCTTAATGTCATTTCGCAATTTCTTCCAATCAACCAAATGTTGTGTAAATTATAGTATGATACGGTACCTATCTAAATAAATCAATTATATTTCATTATATAAATACCTAAATAAATTGAATAATTGATAATTTGAAAAGTACCTTCAACCTTCTAATCAACATATAATCTGTAAAGGAAGATTGGGAGAAAAAAAATGTGAGCTGTCAATAAAATTTTATAATTTATTCAAAATCCAAACGCCGGGCGATAAAACAAAGTATTTAGTCATATATAAGATTTTTTCAAAGGTGTTAACGTGCGTTATTTATGGCCGATTATAAAAATATAATTTGATGTTTCTTGAATTACATTCTGCCGCCAACGATGACAGAGACAAAACCATAGATTAGATTAAACCATAGATTTTCATATAATATACTACATGGAGTACCTACCTACTCCGTACAACAAGTGAGTTGTGGTATATAGCGCGTTTGACGTTTTGGTTGGCAACATATTGCAGTTTTCCTTACATTTCAACACTTCCTAGATAGCTGTTCTCTAAATCTTAATGAACAAAGTGTTTTTTTTTACAAATAAATCCGAAAACAATTCACATTATTCGTTATTCTCTATAGAAAAACGATGTGGTCTGCAGACCAAGTTGTCAAAAATCCCGCTGGAAAATGCCTCACTTCGATTCATACAAAATTTGCTAACTACGTCATTTAGTACCTACCTATATTATTATAATGAAAATCTATGGATAATACGTAAATCTATGAGAATTTAATGATTAATATTTTTTTATATAAATATAGAATTGAGTTTTTTAGAAAACAATCGTTTTTTTTTTAAAGAATCATTTTTTTTAAAATAGAAGGATTGAATCTAGGTTATTAGCTGTGAGTAGCTTAGAATAGTGCTTCCATTCTTTTAAATCATTGTTTTCGAGTGTCCCGTAAGAGCCGGGTAATCGAAAATACAACAGGCAACAATAACATCTCACATAGTTCAGCAATGAGGTTCACCACCCATTCTGAATGTAGTGCCTTTTTTGGTGAAACGAGACTGGTGTGTGGGTATACATAGATGTGTTGTTCCCTCTTTTATACTGCACACCCGCACACCTTTCGCTGGTTACCCCACATTGTGGGATATGCCGTGATGGTATGAATGAATGAAAAAATCTAGGATGCTGACACAGAATCAATAAATCCTACTGCGCCGAAATTTATTTACCTCAGTACATAAAAATTATAATAGTAATAAAGACAATTTGTAAAGCGCCGTTTAGTGACAACCGTGGTCACCTCAAGAGCGCTTTCAGTTTCAGTGTAGGGATATATTTATTTTTTCAAATTTAACAACTTATCCAACATCCAGATTTTTTTTGACATTGATGGCGTTTACTTTGTAGAATTACATTTAAAAGGCCTCCACCAGGCGAAACGATCCTCTTTTTATAAATCTACAAGTAAAGATGGCTGGTGGCAGAGCGCTTAGCGCGTTAGTAGGTAATCCAGCGGTCGCGAGTTCGAATCCTGCCAAAATTGATTTAGTTTTCCTATATATGTTAGTACAAGCATATTTATGCTTAGTTTCGGGAATATGTGAGGGTGTATATGTATTTGTTACAAAGACATATTCATTCTTTAGATATAAAAATGTTAATTAGCAAGGCTACTCATGAATTTTATTAAATAAAATTAAGATTATCTTCAGACTCAAGCTTTATGTTAAATGAATTGAAAGCTAGCAATCTTATAGTTAAATTGATTGAATCATAATTATTAATTTATATTTACTTATATTACAATTAATGACAATTTCATACTAAACGTTAATAATAACATTTTTTATGATTCAATGTAGAGAAAGATTGAAATTAGATCACGATCGAGAACTGTCGGGCAAGTCCCGTCAAACGGTGAAATCAAAACGCTCATGATTACCTACACATATCATGGATATAATTATTATACCTATGGGTAATCACGAGGGTTTTGATTTCACCATTTGACTGGACTTGCCCTCCTGATTTATATTACATTTCATGAGTAGCCCCCTAGGTCCGTTAACATATTCTGTACGTCAGTTGACATATTCTGTATATATAATTCATTGTTTTGTTAAATATGTAACATGAAATCAAAGATGTACTTAAGTTACAAACACTAATACATTATTATTTTTTTATTTAGTACGCTGCCCATTTGAAAAAAAATAATTAAAAAATAGATTGCTTTATGTAATTAAGGCAGTGCAATTTGATAATTTTTAGATGTGAAACATTGCGCGGCCCTGCTCGAAAACAAGTTGCCACATTTTGGGAGAATCAACATTTCAACTGATGTGAAAAAATGTGACTTTCGGCTACGGGACCTACGGCTATGTGGACAAACGTTTTATAATATAATTAATACGAATTCGGATAGTATTACCTACGGGAATCGAACCCAGGATTCACTGTTGGATGTCTCTGACGGCACAATAATAAAAAGTCGGTACAAATTTCGGTACAGCACGACCACCGAGACGCGCCTGCCGCCTAGCGACACTACCGCCATAAATAAAGCTCAACCAATAGGTACAAACTTACCGCCGCCGCAGATGTCGCACTAATAAGCGGCCTGTATTTAGTAGGCCTTTTGATCGGGCGGTATCACAATCGCTTCAGATTACTAATTATCTTGTATATTTATATTTTTTATTACTAATATCGAATGAATGTAAATGGTTATCGGGTATTTAGAATGAATTTGAATAAGTAAATATCTTATACAATGATTATTCCTTCTTTATTGGGTTTTAAGTATTATCCGTTTTTTTAACCTTAACCCGTTGACGCCTGTAAGATACGGCATATTTAATGTCGAATAAGACATTTTTCGTCGGGGATGTACTTAAGTAAGATACCTACCTAAGTATATGATGAATACAAAAAAAATCTCGTAGGTATAAAAACACGTTTAGGTAATATCAGAATTACATTTTAGTAAGTTATATTATCAATGCCATAATCTTATTTATGTATCTTTTAGTTGATAATATAAACAAATAAATTGCACACTGGCGGGCTTATTGCCATTAGTCAAATTCTTCCAACCAACTAGATTGTAAAGAATCATGACAAAATTGTGTGTGTACGTCAAAAAAAGAATAAAAGCAAAAAAATAATAAAATATATATTACACTAAGATAACAGTTAAAACAAAAAAAAAGAAAATACTTCATAGCAAAACAAGGATAGGGAAATGACAAGGAGAGGAAATCGGGATCAGGTGTTTAGGGATAAATATTTCTTCTATAGTTTTTTCTTGAAAATACAAAGTGAGTTAGACGACGCAATATCCGGACTAATGCTATTCCATAACCTTGCTGATTATACTCTTCGAACGACGAGAAATTCTGTATTATGGGATAGGGATAGATAGTGTTGTTACGTTCAGCAGATCGAAGTGGAAGTCCACGATGAATAAGTGGAAGTCCTTTGGACGAATAAGTGGAAGTGTTTATTATTATTGATTTATCAAGTATGTGTTTGACTTGTCTGTGTAGGTCCATATCAATGATATATAAAAATAATAGATACCTACATTACTAGTGTTCGGTAAACAAAAAAGTAAGACGCATACCTCAAGAATTCTTATCGCACTTTAGATGTTCTAATATTAGAACGCATTGTCGTAGTCAAAATACCATATCGTATGATGAAAACAAGTAAAAGTTACGCTTGGACTGTGAAGGAACGACCAGATATATCATTTAATGTTGCATATTTATTAAATAACTGATATAGGTATTTAAGCAAATGGATTTTTCGTTTTTTTTTTTTTATTTTGAGTAAACCAGAGAGTAGTCAAAAATATTCACTAGGGATTCTGTTCTTGTCTTAGCTTTTTCATACAGCTATAACTTAATATTATATCGTCTCTTTTCCAGTCATTATTTGGTATGAGAGATAATTATAATGTGAATGCAATGGAGTAAAATGGAAAATACGCCTGCAGTGTGTGTCTATTATTGTATGATCTCTTTCGCGCTTAACGTATTACGTCGTGTGTGCTCTTTTTTGGTTATATTGTAAGAATTCGTTAATATGTACCATTTTTGAAGAGCGTTTTTCTCTCATACATATAACGTGTCTATATATAAAATGTTATTGGTCCATTGTTCATTTCTTATGTTATTTTCTTTAGCTCAATTTTTTCTCATTTCCTTTGTAATATCTAAATATAATAATTTATGTACCTATCTATAGATAATTATGATTTTTATGTGTAGTTTATAAAAATTACAGATATAGAACACTTTACTGAGATACATAAGAACATATTTGCTATTAAATCACTGTTTTGATGCAAATAAAAAATATATTTAAGTGATTATCGATGAAGTTTTTATTTGGTAGAATTCCATTATAAGTTATATCTATAATTAAAAGTAAAGACTTTTTGATTCTACATTAATTTAATTGAGCGCGATAGGCCTATTTCGCCTTGTTAGGGCATTGACTAGCTTATTAAGCTAGTCAATGCCCTAACAAGGCGAAATAGGCCTATCGCGCTCAATTAAATTAATGTAGAATCAAAAAGGATTTACTTTTAATTATAGATATAACTTATTTAAGTGATATTCGGTGTAACCGGGTCTTAACGGGTTAGCGTTATGGGACATTCAATGGAGACTTTAGTGTCAAATAAACTAGGCGGGAGATTTAACTGTCAAATAAAATACATTTCTGTAAAAATCTCCGAGTTAACACTCGATTAGTGTTAACATGTACAAAATAATAATGAATAATGTACATAAATAGGGATAATTATGATATTTTAATGTACATAACAAGATAATAAGGTTATTAAATAAATGTTTCATATGCCGATAGGAATGGACTATAATAAGTGACAACGCCTAATATAAAAAATATGAAATATAATTTATTTAGAAAATAAATTCATAATAGGAGAAAATATAATAAATAATTTAATATTATCCATCATTGTCAAAAACTGTGGTAAAATCAGACTTAACGGTATATAAATAAGAAAATATTACACGTATTCAATAAAAAAAAGGAAAATTTATAAATGCAGATAAATAATAAAAAAAGCTACAACAATTTTTCATTGAATCAAAAAAATATATAAACTGCCATAAAGCAAAAAAAAAACGAGTTACATATTATATAAAATCACATAAAATTGTAACTATATTGTGTATATAAAAATAAGTAGGTATGTATATAGGTACTATTGTAATATGGATATATATAAATAAAAAAAATAATTTAGAGGTGAATTAGCTTATAAAGTTTAACCAGAAAATATATAAGCATGAAGTATACGAATTAATGCTTAAAATGTCTATAAAAATTAGTGGAATTATATTGAAAATTAAAATTTATTTATTAATATTATAATATTTTATTAATATTTATAATAGCAATTCAGGATAGAGTAATAAAAACTAAAAATTATCAAAAATATATAATAAAAGACATAAATGTAGATGATGATAGTTGTAGGAAATGTTTGGCTTTTCCGGAAACAATCGATCATATAATATCGGGCTGTTCTTTTCTCGCGCAATCAGAATATACATTTAGACATAACCAAGTAGCAAAAATAATACATCAAAATTTAGCTATTAAATATAAATTAATTGACGCGATAAACATAAAACCATATTATGAATATGATCCGATTTCATTTTTAGAAAATAATAATATTTCGCTTTATTACGATAAAACAATATTAACTGACCGGTCAATTCAACATAACAGACCCGATTTAATAATACATGATAAAATTAAAAAAATAACATATATTTGCGACGTGGCTATTCCAAATTCTAGTAATATTATAAAAACTTTTGATGAAAAAATTAGAAAATACACCGCTTTAGGTAACGAGATTAAAAGACTTTGGCATTCTCGTAAAATAATAATATTACCGTTCATTATTTCAGCCACTGGCATTATTCCAAAATCGTTAATCCGTAATTTAGAAATTATAGATTTATCGAAAAATTTAATAATAAAAATGCAAAAAACGGTAATTATGAATACATGTAGAATCGTTAAAGATTTTTTAAACGTTAATATTCGGGAATCAGTAGGGTTGTTAGGTAGTATAGAGACCTCCTCAGAGCCTAATCCTTTGATATGTTAAGTATCTGGATGGGTGAACCATTCCCAATTGAAAGCTTGATGATGCGTTTGTTGCATTTTATTTTGCTCTTTTAAATAATTTACAATTTACGCATTGATCTGCTAATTCTTTTGAGGAAGTGTATAATGGTAATAATAATAATTGAGTGTTATTATTTGTAGTGCTTAATTGTTATTAATATCATTAGTAAATCGGCCAGCGCCGTAAAAAAAAAAAAAAAAAAAAAAAAAAAAAAAAAAAAAAAAAAAAAAAAAAAAAAAAAAAAAAAAAAAAAAAAAAAAAAAAAAAAAAAAAAAAAAAAAAAAAAAAAAAAAAAAGTATTCTAGGTTAACTTTAGAAACATTATATTATGTAAAAAGCCATTGAGAATTAAGACAATTTACGATCAGATTTCATATTTAGTCGATATTGAAATATGGTATATCGTAATGGTAAAATATATTATTTGTATATTTTGATATACGATCGTATTATGTATGCTAATTTGTATTGGCTCGTGCCTTGACTTTTTTGCACACTTTTTTTTGAGCCGCCAATTCGTAGAAATATTTTTTTTGAAAACCATAAAATTGAAACATCGACAAGGTGCCTACGTGGAAAGATAAATAATCAATAATACAATTAATTATTTGAATATTTTTTTTGCCACGAGCCGGGAGCCATCTTACGGAATAAAGAAATTTAATATTTTTTTTCGTGTGGCCATATTTTTTTCGGGTTCAATCACATATCATCGGTTACAATAATATATCAGTTATAATTGAGGTATCAAAAAATCGACATTTTTTACGTAAATATTTTTTTCCACTGCGTTTGGTAATCAATTTTAGACATATTTGTATACCTAATACATGTTTTTTTTACTAGGGTTATTATTGAAGTATCAATTTATTCCCTATGTACCGAGGATTCACGTACAATTGATCGTGGACTATTGACGTACGCCTCTCGATCGAATGGACAATACATCATGTGGACAATTGACCGTGTATGATCTAATAATAAAAATAAACACTTCCTTGCACCCCGCGCAAGTGGCGAATTTAATTAATGAGTTGATCTAAATCTCACTTAAATTTTAGAGCATTAGACTTTTGGTCAGCTTTCATATTTTCGCGAAGGACTTTATCTATTTGTACGAAATCACATATTTTTCAGCTTATATCACTTGTAACAAGGATAAGAACTATTGAAATTATTACCAGTCATAAAAGTTAAGTAAGTATGAGTAAAATTTAAGTATGCTTGTTTTAATTGTCACGAAAAAGAAGACAACGAAATATAAAAAAATTGATCTATCAAGCTGTAGACAATACTATAATATTACTGGTAATACGATAATACCAGTATTGGTTGAGTAAATGAGTGCCTGTGTGGCCTTAATAAATGAGTGTAATATAGTCGAGACACAAACCTTTTCGTCCTGCATGTTTTGACCGTTCTCCGACAGGGGGGTAGAAGGTGCGCTGTACCCCTTAAGGCTCGCCTGCGCCGCCTCCTCCTGGTTCCTGTTGTGCGCCATGTCGCCATTCTCCTGGTTCCTGAGGTCGTGCAGGGACGCCTTGTAGTCGTTGACGATCCTCAATACCGTCCCGGGCTTGTCCCTGGAGTCATGGTGGGAGGACAGGTCCTGTTGGTGGTGCAGGTCGTACCTTCTGAGGTCGGTCACACCCAGCCCCCTGTGGGCGTCCAGCATGCCCCCTCCCATGGACCTCAGGTGCTCGATGGACCTGTGGATGTGCGTGTAGTTGTCTCCTATCGGTATCTCGGCCATCAGGGGTGAGTTGTGGTAATCTAAACCACCTCCGTCGGGTCTATATTCGATGGTCCTTCCTTCCATTTCCAAATTGTATAACAAATTGAATAGTCTTAATATTTTTCTAGCTAATACGTCGATTAATTGTATTAATAAAATATCGTTGTTTATTAATATTGATCACTGTTTTATTTATAATAATAATTCCATAAAATTATTGAGCTGTGTTTCCATCAGTACCACAATATTTCTTTATCACACTTTTCTTTTGACTTATCTAATATCTTCTCTTCTTCCTTATTTTTTTCTTATCTACGAGTACCAAAATAATTCTTTCGTATAAATATAATTGCTAATGTGGCATTTTTAAGGCGTTACTTATCGTTTCGTTCCTTTTTATATATTTTTTTTTACATTTAATGGTAACAAAAATATGACGCTGTTTTGTGATTCTGCTTTCCTTTGTCTCCAACTCTCAAAAAAATAAATTTGAGCAATTGAGTGTTGTTTTGTCTTCAGTATAAATCATATAATTCTTTTCTTATCCTTATTATTCTGGTAACAAATCTTCTTGTCAGTCTTGTTATTATAATTAAAATAATAATTATAATTTTCTTATCCAATCACATTTTTCGTAGAAAAAATATTCGTATTTCTCGTTCAGGCCAATTTTTATTAATTCACACAACGGGTTTCAGTCATTTCAATCACAATTTTTTACGTCACAGATAAAACTTTTTTTTCTCACTATTTTTTTTATTACGAAATTCGGATAGTTTAGTATGCAGATTTGTATGTACACATTGTTTTAGTCTAACATATTAATTACTTTACTTGAGTCTTGAGTTTTTCGATGGTCATTGATATTTTCTGCATTTTATTCAACTAATTAGTTTGTTTCTTACGTGTATAACTTATGTTCTAGATCCTTAAATTCGATTCTGAAAAATCATAAAATATATATCGTTATTTTTTTTGTACGTTGACTTTTCTGCGTGTGTTTCTTTTTAGCTGTGTTGACGTATTGTTATAACTGACTTAAATTTGAATTCATTACGATTTAATTTAAAAGATAAACGTATTTTGAAATAGCGATAAACAATATTCCTACAGTGAGTAAAACAAACCAAATTGAAATATTATGAAACAAAAAATAATAGATCAATAAAAAAATACCTTTATTTAATATAAAAACTATTTTGATTTAGTTAATTTATTTCATGATTTAGTTATAAACGTTTTTAAACTATAATTTGAATTAAAAAGGACGTATTTTAAGAGCGCTTCGCTAGACAGCCAGAATCCTGAATGGGTCCAGCGAAAGCGCTTAGGGTTTTTCAACATTTTGGTTAAATCGCATTAAAATGTAATATTTTTGGTAATTTATGATTCTATAAGTTGACTTTTTCTTGTGTGTATGTATTTTTACGAGTTTTTACTCTATCGAGAGAGTATTTATCGACATTGCTATTATGTTATACATTTTTTAAATTAGAACTATTGTGTAACTTTATATACTTAAATTAATAATAACAATATAAATACATTTTCTTATATTTTCAGTTCAAAATTATTAAAAAAAAATTATATTTAATAATCTATATTAACATGATTCAACTTTCGTAAGCAAAGATTTGAATTATTAAGTGTATGAATTTCAATGTTTAGTCATGGACAGTACACGTTGTCCAACTTACTAAATAAAATACCTACTTAGGTTCCGAAACTATGTATATTTTAAGTGTTATTCTATAGTGAATAACAAGTTATATTATAATATATATCCTATGGTTAAAATTTGTAACAGTGAAGCAAGTCTTATTGAATACAGTATAGCTAGCTATACTTTAATAGATACTCTAAGTGACTTTTTACATTTTTATTTCATCAACAAATCGTTGAATTTTTCACGCTTGGCTTGGTTTCCCCTGAGTCACAGGGTGACCTGCGTTCATTTTAAGTACGAGATTTAAAAGTTAAATTATATTTAATAATAACTAAAATGTTATGATTAGTTTTGGCTTCCATAATAGAACAGTATTAAAAAAAACATAATTAATTATTTAGATTAAGTTAATTTAAATATATTATATATTTTTAATAACTCTTAAGTGTTAGCAGAGTTCAAGTCCATTTTGAAATTAACAAACAAAATATAACACAGTGTTTTTCGATTACACAGATTCGGTTTATTATTATCTAATATTAAAATAAAATATTATTTTATTATTTGACGTGTTCAAAACGATATTACTTTAAAATAATAAAAAATATTCATAAGCATTTGAATATTTTTAAAATCATATAATATGTTAAAATATCTTCATATGATGTTGCTACTACATACTTTGTGGCACATTTTTAAATTATAAATAAATAAAATTTCATATAATAACTTTGTATAAACCACGAATTTTAAATATTTACTGTTACTGTCAGTAAATTTTGAGTATTTACTGTCAGTAAATTTTGAGCATTTACTGTCAGTAAATTATGAGTACTGACAGTAAATACTCAAAATTCGTGGTTTATACAAAGTTATTACATGTAATTTAATTTATTTATAAAAATAAATATTTCTACATAAGTATTATAATTCGATTAAAAAGATTTAAAATCAATTCGAGCTGATTAGTATTTTAATTATTACAAAATATTGTAAGAAAAATACTAATTACTAAGAGATAAAAGTAAAAATTTATAACTTTTAAATTATATAGAACAGTTTATTTTTATAACTTTTTTCTATTGTGTGAGTTTTTGAAATTTGTTGACAACTTTTCTTGTAAAATTAATTTTAAGGGAACCCTTTTTTATTGTAAATAACAAAAAAAAAATAAAGGCCTATGAAGTAGATTTTTACTTCAATCGAAAGAGAATACGAAAGTCTACCGACTGAGTTTATTTTACTTTTTTAACTAATATTCTTGCTATCTAAATTTTGACTTTTCTTCGCGGAAAAATATTGTACATCGCAGTTTTGGTGACATACAATATTTGTTCGTGTTTCATACATTGGAAGGTAAATAAGTGTGCATATTTGAGTGCATACTGTATGCCCAGGTATATATAGGCGTTACCAAGGGCCGTAACAGAGTAAAGCAAAGATGTATTAAAACACTTCATTAGTCAAAACAATAAGTACTTGGAAAATTTAAAAACACGTAAAAGAATATTTATTTCTGAACTTCCGGTAGTCCAGGGAGGCAAGCTTTGGTTGAAGGAACTATGTATTTCTAATATGAATTGAATAAATACATTAAAAAATCCATTCAAAGAGACACGATTTTATTCAAGGTAAATTGGTATCATTCAAGCTATGCAGCAAATAAAATTACACCTATTGAGATCAATTTTATCAAAAAAATACAAACATCAAGGGTTATATAAAACCTAATTTAATGGTTATGTTCAACAATGACAAATTTTTATTCAACCCATATCATCCGAACGATCGTCCATAAATATTTTAACAAAACGATTGTTTTACCCTAATAAAACACTAAATATAGGAATAAACTCACATTGTGTACAAAATAAATAATTAAAGATAATATAAAGAATGATTTAACATATTTTGTAAATCGTCACTTGAAAATCTCCATACAAGGCGAAACGGTCGTTGAATTGATTGAGGAAGTTAAATTCGTAGAATAATACTAGCGACGGGGAAAAATGAGTGATCCGTATTATTTGACCGGATCATTAAATTGAATCGGTGACTCACGGTTCACGTTGCCACAACGATCCGCTCATGAACCAGACATCACTCTCACACTTTCTATCTCATATAAAATATATCGTTAGAATGCGATACACATACCGACTCATGGCAATCATCGATTCACAACTAATTCATTATGGTTCATAAAATCTAATTCATTGCGGTTCTTAAATATGTTAAGCAATTTTGACCGCAACATACTTTGAAAAACAAATACGTAACGTCTATAATTGAATATACTATTTTGAAGGCGATCTTCGATTCACGACTAATTCATTATGGTTCATAAAATATTTAAGCAATATTGACCATTAAGTACATTGAAATGCAAACATTTTAACGCCTACATTTGCATATCATATTTTGAATCGGTTTTGTTTTCTCTGTCATTCTACGTACATGTTATGTACGATAGATAAGGATAGCTATATTTGAATCATATTGAATCGAAGAGCGAATTGATGATCCGCATAAATTTCGTGAATCGATTTTAAAAGACAGGATCTTACAAAAATATCGAACTTTGCACCACTAAATAATACTATCCAGTATCTATGATTTTACCTATATACCTACATAATTCAGAAATTATAAGACATATTTTTATCTTAGGTTATATTGATTTTATGGGTCACTTTTTGACGTTTCTTTCGAATTTGGAACAAAGCACACATTACTTAATATTAATATGTAAAAGTCCTTATTTGTGGTAAAAAGTTAAACTTTACCGGGGTTAAAAATACATTCGAAAAGTTTCAATAGATGTCATCCTAAAACAATACAAAATTACAGTTATTTTTTATTTTTTACTATTTATTATAATAGGTGAGTAACTATCTTAATTTTAAAATTTAATATTTTAGTACCTACATAATTAAAAACTCAATTAGTTACAGAAATAATAATGGGAGATTTTTTCGTTCACTTTATTTTGTTTTACTGATATTTCTCATTTGATACAATAAAAATTTATTATTTTCATATTTCAGTACACCTATATTATTTTTAAATATACAATATATACCTTATTTATAATTATTTGTTGATACCTATGTTATTAAAATATCAATTAATTAATTAAAATAATTTATAATCACTATTTTTTTTGTAATGTATTTATTAATTATGTTGAACATTAGTCATTACAATGAGATATTTTAAGAAAATTAATTAATTTGAGCGCCATCATTTCATTAAAAATTAATTTTTGATATTTTGTTGTTTAAAATTGAATTTGTTAATGTCTTTTTTATTTAAAAAAAAACAAGTTTCCACAAAACATAATTAATATTTTTAATTGGTATTTAATTTCGGGATACGATTAATACGCGCCAACTTTTCTAACTTGACATACCCCTGATATCCGGCGGAGTTGAGTGATATGGGAAGAATTGAACGTCAAAATGTGATTCCTGAATAATTTTCAAATTTTCCCGCGCGTGCGCAGTTTGCTGGGAAAACTAGATATTGTTAGAACCGGCACACAAGGAAAACTTGTTGCTACCCGCATTATGGTAGGCTGCGCGCGCATTTTTTTTTAATAATAAAAAAATGTTAAATAAATAATGAAAATATCAATAGCGAAATATACCGCCCAACGGTTTTTTTCGTACGATAGGTACAAAATATTATATAAATTCCAATTGGATTCCGAGTAATTCGAAATTTATATAAAAGGTGGTAATAAAAATAATCATGTTCGAATTTTAAATTTAATACTAGATTATTTTTTTGATGTTGAATACAATAAAAAATATATTATTAAAAGAAAAAAAAAATTATTGAATGTATTGTTTGTGACTCACGCCAAGTCTAATTTCTAGACGGTATATTTTTTTACTTTATTGATTCTTAGGTAGTGACAAAAATTTTATGTATTTTTAGACTTTAAATCGATAGAATTTATATTAACTAAGGTTTTTTTTTTAATATTTTGACATATTTTACTTTATTCATCGCAAATACAATTCTTATATACCTACCTAATCAATATATATATATATATATATATATATATATATATATATATATATATATATATATATATATATATATATATATATATATATATATATATATATATATATATATATATATATATATATATATATATATATATATATATATATATATATATATATATATATATATATATATATATATATATATATATATATATATATATATATATATATATATATATATATATATATATATATATAAATATATATATATATAAATGGTCTTAGTCAAGACCTACTGACACGGGAAACCGAGATAAAAATATTATAACATATATATATATATATATATATATATATATATATATATATATATATATATATATATATATATATATATATATATATATATATATATATATATATATATATATATATATATATATATATATATATATATATATATATATATATATATATATATATATATATATATATATATATATATATATATATATATATATATATATATATATATATATATATATATATATATATATATATATATATATATATATATATTTTTTTTTTAAATGATAGAATATTTTTTCACAATTTTATAAGAAAACTGAATAAGAGGAATTCATAAATTCTGTGATTGAAAAATTTGCATATGTTTTTAAACACATTAAAAAAAAAACGTAGAAAATCTTAGATAATTATATTTTTTAATAAAAACACGTCATTCGTTCATACCATCATGGCATATTATGAATATTTCGATTTGTGTGATAGATTTTGTATTTTAATGAATTATTGTGTTGTTTTTCTTTTTAATTGTTGTGTTGTTTAATACGAGTTTTATGTTTTATTTTTACCTTATTTTTATAATGGCCAAGAGGCCGTATATGAAAATATAAATAAATAAATAAATATTCTACAGTGTGAAGTAAGCAACAACAGGTGTACGGATGTGCATAACCTTATAAATTTAGCACAACACATGCCTGTTTACTCACACACCAGTCTCATCTCACCTTAAAAAGCACTAAATTCGGAATCGGTGGTGAATCTCATTACCGTTTCTACCTACCTACTATGTGAGATGTTATTGTTGCCTGTTGTATTTTCGATAACCCGGCTCTTACAGGACACTCGAAAGAAAATAGAAAATAGAAAATACTGCAAGAACTACCAAGCCGGTGATAAAAACACATAAGTAGGCTTGATAATGCGAAAAACTAGTCCAGAAGTATTTTCATATACCTTCTTAATTATTGATATTCTATTGAACTTATTATGTAGGTACCTACATTTTTTTTAAATATCATAAAATTAAAAAAAATCATATACATTTTTTTAGCTATATCAGGAAAATTTAAATCGATTGAATGAAGAAGTTATCCACACAGTTAAATATTTTTTTATTTTATTTTGTTTGATAAGCGGTAAATCAACACACGGGACTGATAAGGTCTAGTTATAAACGAAAAAACCATTTTATTTTTAAATTTTTTGCTAGTTTCATCTTCTATACTCAAAAAATATAAGTAGATAGGTACCTACCTAACAAAAAAAAAATGTTTATATAAAGTATGCAGGTACCAATAAAAATTAATACATACGTATTTAGATATTTTGAATTACATTAAAATATTTTTTTTTATAATTCAAATATTATTTTATCGAAAATACTGGGCTATATAAGATACAGGCCATTATTATTTATGAGACATATAATTTTAAATGCACATTACAGATTTCAAAACAAGAGATTAAAGATGTTTAACTATTTCTATACTGAACCTACTTATATCTTGCACATATGCAAAAGAAAGCTTGCTGAATTCGCAACACAAAAATGTTATAGAAAACAATACAATAATAACGAGATAAAAATAATATTCTTATGAGGAAAACATTACGATAAGCCGAGAGAGTGAGATATAAAAGGTTAAACACCAAAAATATTTTAAAAATAAAAAAATAGATAACCTTAGTATTGTTTAATTATTATTAATAAAATGCGAAAATATTGTAATCAACAAAAAAACAAAATTAATCAATCATATTTGCACAATACACATATTGCGGAAATAAAATAGGTAGGTGTTTAAAAATAATTCAATCATACGAGAAATAGAAACAACACTACTTTCGGGAGAGCACTCCTCCCATCGACACGGTCAATGTATTTGCACCGTAACGATTTGTAATAATGGACTTAAAAAATGATTAAATCGTTTTAGACATAATAACATGTACGTGTCGTGATTCCTTTTATAAGTTTATGTACACCCGCATACCTGTCGCTGGTTACCCCACATTGTGGGAGATGCCGTGATGGTATGTATGTAGAAATAATAACAACTCTAGTTACGGGAGAGCACTCATCCCCTCCCATCTACACGGCCAATGTATTTGCACAATAAATCGTATGATAAATAAAAAATAACATTAGTTTCTGGAGAGCACTTCTTCCATCGTTATGAGCAAAGCATTTGCACCGCAAATATTTGTAATCGTAAAGTTACATTGAAATCTATTATTATTATTGAATAAAATAATTTGTTTTTTTCCATTTCCTATGTTCGGTGGGATCACAATCTTCAGCCACGAAGAACAGAATTTATCTATTTTTTGCAGTTAACTTATAAATAAATGACAAGAATATATGATAAAATAAACTCAAATTAACATGCAAACACACAAAAAAGTAATTAATAAAAAAAATATGAATAGACACGAACGATATTTTTCCATAAAGAAAAAAAATTAATTTACAGTTCCAATGAAACAAGACAACAAATTTACTGAATAATATGTATGTTTTTTATTACAAAATATCTCATTTATTATACTTTATAGTACCGGGAAGCTCAATTGATTTCTATTAGGTCTATAAAAGCCAATGTCAATACACTGATAATAGTTCTATTTGTTTAGAAACTTTATTAATTAAGAGTTGTTTATTTTTGATTTGACAGATCTATCAAGATCACAAAATAAATAACAAATAGAAAACAAATGATTAACCTGTTTTGACACTGTGACAAAACATAACAATAGCACAGATACAAATAAAAGATCGTTGCGACGAACTGTCATTTTTTAAAATTTGATTGTGTAATTATATCAATTAAAAAAAACAATAAACTACAACAGTAGGTCAACATAGCTGAACGAGTCCGTAGAACTGTCAATAAAGAAACACTCGCAGAAAAATCATAGACAAAAAAATAATACAAAAATTTACACAGAAATGCAACGAAATAAAAAAAAACGCACGTGGTCTAAAAGTATATGAGATGCATTATTCGCACACCTACGAACAAACAGCGCAAAGTTTTTGTCCCCTATGCGCGCGCGGGGGGGGGGGGTTATGTTGGAGGTGACGGGGGCGACTCCGGCGTGAAAAAATTCGGAACGGAAAAAATTAAAAAACCGAAAAAAATCGCGTCGCACCAAAAACCACTACATGTCATCCGCTCGGGGCGGCAAAAACAAGACTGATACCGACAATCTATACTAGAAAAAGTTCGGGGCCTGTACAAAAATTGTTCACCACTACAACGACACGGAGCGGCAACGCTACGTATACATCATCTCGGCTACTACCTGTGTCTGTGGGTACCTCCCCGCTCCTCTTCCCCTCCGATATACCCGCGCTCCTCGCACGGCGGCACGGCGCAATCTCGCGTCCCTTTCCACCCGAACTCCATAATGTAATGCTGTGGAAGTGTGGGCAAATTGAACACATTTTTACGAGGATTTTTTTCACGGTAATTCCGCCCGTGTGTTGGTGTAGACTTCTTTTCATTACCGCGTCCGCTTTAGTTGTGTGCGTGTTTTTTTCCACTACTACACCATACCTATTTCTCTCTCTTTACAGAACAAGTGGGGTACATTTTTTTTGTATATATGTTGTGTGATTATTACGGAAGGAATAATATATTTTTTGGTAATGGTGTGTGTGTGATCTTTTTTATGTGTCGGCATGTTTACGTTTGCCGGTGTGTGCTGGTCGATTTTTTTTTTCAATTTCATCTCCTAGCTGGCGTCCAAAACACTACTGCTTGTTGGGGATTCTGTGCGCTAAGATTTGATTTATTTTTATTATGTAATCGTCTTCCCCGCGCACTTTTTTATGTTCATCTAATTTTATCGACTACCGGCCATTGCATCTTTTGGAGCTTCTTTGACAGTTGATTTTTTTATTATTCCCTACAACTAATTGGAATAGTGGAGAGTTTTGAAATGCACATGTTTTATTGGAAATATTGAGTAAATTACAACTTAATTTGCTCTCTCTCTTCTTTGGTTATCCTCTGCCATTTCTCGTCACTTTCCTATCCCACTATCCTTACCCATCTTCTAGTCATTATTTCTTTGCATTCCTTATTTTCTTCTCTTTCTTCTAAATAAAACTAGTGGATATACATAATTGGATGGTAGGCCCTTTATAAAATAATTCATTTGGAAGAAATTGCTTTGGGGCAATAAACCCAAATTCATACACTTGATGACTTTTTTTAACATGGCTACGCAGAGGACACCGGCCATTAGAATTTGGGTCCATTCTATTCTTCCGAAGAAGCTCATTTCGTAACTTTGGGGAGGGTTCCCAATCTGCCTAAGAGAATATTTCTGATTTTAAAAATACCGGGTTTTAATGAGGTGGAAACACAGAATCGGAAGATCGTTCCTCAGAACTGTTATCAGTGACCTTGAAATGGTCCTGCACTATTTAACGGCGCAATAAAAAATATTTTTATTATAATTAATTAAATAAATAAATATAATGGCGCCATGAAAGAGATGGAATCCAGATATCTTCGTTTAGAATTTGGCAAAAACAAAAAATAAATATTTCTCCCCATTATTATGGAATAGTATGTATTATACTTATTATACAGTTAATGATTTCACAATTATTGGCGTACCTATGCATTTATTTACGTCACTATCTCAGCAAGTGTCATGCAGAGAGTGTACCTATTATATACACAGACTATGAGTTTTGTCATGATGTTTTTATACTTAGAGGAAATTTTACAGCCTAATTAAATTATCAATTAAATTTCAAACATTCAAAATGCTCAAATTTCCATAAATATGTGCATACTGGAAAAATTCACAAATTCTGGGATGATAGACAGTCTAAAATGAAAAAACAAGGTACTGTAACTACTTACAAAATGTACTTAAATTGCGACCAACGAACCCTTCTCCGGAAGACCACGAAAAACATAAAATGTCTGCTGGACCTCAGCTTCTCATGAGTTACTTTCTTAAGAACAGTAGAGCCGCGATCGTCATGCCGAAAAAGAACTAACAATCTAGTAGAGAGTCTAGTGTTGGTCAAATTCCAATGGTTTTTTCTCGGGTCCAGCGCGCACTGATTTTTTTCATCTAGTCGGGATAATCCTACGCACGATTTTTTTTTGCATGTGTGTGCATCTTTGATGCTGCACGACAAACTAGTTCTATGGAGGTTAATAGTTTCCTGCATTCGCTATGGACCATTCTTTGCTATTTTGGGATGTGCTTAGACACAACATTCAAGTTGTTGGTGATTTTTTTACAGTTAGGTACACACATTGCTTCGATGCCCATAAAATCTTTCTACGTAATATGTATTTGCAAAATGCATTTTTTTATATCGAGTTTATTAAAATCGAGCAACGCAAATAATTTCTTACGTTTTACCATTCATAGGTAAGGACAAACCATCTTGATACGGTTGGCAGAGAGAATTGATGCGGATCGGCCTATAGGTTCATTCATTCATCCATACCATCACGGCATAACTCACAATGTGGGGTAACGACAGGTGTGCGGGTGTGCATAACCTTACATGAGGAAGCACGACACATGCGTGTATGCCTACACAGATATGCATAAAAATAGAAGGGCGTATATGAAACGATGCATGGACGTGAATAAGGCAAAGATTGTAGGTAAGCCAAAAGAGGATACTCTACCTTCCTATTAAAATTCTATTAAATTTTGGTAATTAAAGTGTATGTATAATTAAAAAAAAATAACATGACATCTTAGTTATCCAACCTTATTCAGCAGACATACACATACCTACATACATACATACACATATACATACATACCTAAATACATACCTACATACATACATACATACATACACATATACATACATACCTAAATACATACATACACATATACATACATACCTAAATACATACCTACATACATACATACATACCTAAATACATACCTACATATATACATACCTACATACATACATACATACCTACATAAATACATATATACATACACACATACATACATACATACATACATACATAAATACATACATACACACCTACATACATACATACCATCACGCCATGTCTCTTACGGGGTAAGCAGAGAGAACCGAGTGCCATACTCCTCTATTATTGCATACATTCCTGGCTTCCCTTACATCCATGCATCGTCTTACACATGCTCGTCGTTTGTTCAAGCTTCTTTATGTTTCCATCTTTCAAAATATCATTCACATGGTGATGCCATCCATTTCTAGGGCGACCCCTTCTGTTCACTCCATCTCTTATACCCATGTATTTTTTTAGGTATTTAAATCGTTTATCATTCATTCTTTCAATATGTCCAAACCGCCTCGAGACATTCACTTTCATTCTACTTATAATATACTTTATCTTGCATTCTCTCTTTTTGTCGTAATTTTTCATTCTATCATATATCATTCTATTACAAACTCCTCTTAGTGATCTAATTTCCATAGCATTTATTCTACTTCTACAAAAGTATTCTCCATAAACAATAAAATATATGCATATAAATATTTCTCTGTAAACATATTCAAATTCCCCGTGCTGGTGGTCAGTGTAGGCATTGCCAAACGGCAATTTCTTTTCTAGCCCAGAAATGCACCAATTATTGCGGATGCCAAGAATCGAACTAAAGTGACCGGGACATAAGTCAAGCCACCTTTCCACTTATTAAAAACGATTAAATACGTTGGTATTTTAATTTCTAATATTAAAATTTGTCTACATGTGAGTCAGTTTACCACGCAAATAAATTAGGTTTCTTAAATCTAAAACATTTAAATATAAATTAGTAGGTTTGGCCGCAAAGCGACACCGATCCCCAAATTTAAAATAGGAACATATTATTGAATACATCCCACAATGAACCTGTTTTATGAAAATATCCATTCAATTTTTTTTATGTCCATTGAATCCTATTCAAAAATTTACACACCCCTTTCGTCGAGAGGGTTGTAAAAAAGGATCAGACATATGCGACGTACGACTGAATGAGGGATAAAAAAGGGTACCTTTAATAGATGGGTACTTATTAAAAAAAATGTAGAACAGATTGATAGTCAAAAAATATATAAATATACGGATAAGAAAGGGTAAGACACCATAAGGAAAGTGTGAAAGAAGAAAATTGTTCGTTGCTGGGTGGTTAGTGAACTAGACAGAGAATCTAAATAATATATTTCTTTCACCTATAGTATTAGTTTTTTTGCGTTGTGTTGAATTAAAAATGACACTATATAGACTGCTTTGGGACAGTATTAACAAAAACTTGTAAATTACCAAACATTGATGTAGAAATATTTAAGGTAAGTAATATTGATTACCCTGTCGAACTGTGCTTAGTTTAATATTTTGACATCATTATTCATGTCATTATCAACAATTTGTATACGATCATCATCAATGATTTTATGATGATATTCAAGTTCGCTACAGGTAATAACAGATCCGATTTGAATAAATATTGATTTCTCCCAGTTTTTTGGTCGATCGCTGGACTTTGACTGCGTGCATTAAGGGTCGAAGTGCGTTTTCTCTCTCTCTATCGAATCGATCGTATGTCGTATCGATCATTTGTAATTATAATGTGACATTTTTTTGGCTTTTGCGGTGTCGCCTCGTACTTCGAACCCTAAATCTTGAGTTCAACGGATCCAAACCGAAGCCAACCAGCCAATGTTACAGACGCACTTACTAGAGGCATATTGACTAGGTACATATCTGATCGAAGATGCGATCGGCTCGTCAAATTAAACTCTCCAATAGTCCAAAGAAGATTTTGTCATATTTTTGTTTTCTTCTTTGTACATGTTGCTGAGAATTCTGGACATAGATTTTTACGTGTCTGGACAATTGACCGTGCGCCCTTTTTACCGTATGGACAATTTACCGTGAGGACAATTTACCGTATGGACAGTTGACTGTAGAGACAGTTGGCCGTGAGGACAATTGACCGTGAGGACAGTTGATCGTACGGACAATTTATCGTATGGATAGTTGACCGAATGGACGATTCACCGTTCGGAAACTATTTTTAATTACAGAAAAAAACTTCTTTTTCGTGTGTTCTTTTTTTGATTTCAAAATACAACGAGAAATCCAAGATGTCGGAAGAGAATAAACGTGATTTTACAAAATAAGCGATAATTATGTAGGTAGTTCTAATTTCCTAAATTTAGAGATTTTATTTTGTAAAATTTCATTTTAACCACTGTCGACATATTGGATTTCTCGTAGTACTTTTTTGAAATAAAAAAAAGAAGGCAATCGGTTCGTCGCCATAAACGAACATTTTTTATTTCACGCAACTTATTTAACACTGCAAAAAAATGATTCAATAACATAATCCGTGTCAAAAATCTAAAATAATAATATTTTTAGCGAAATTCTGGTCTTGATTTTGCAATAACTCCATATAAGTCTGCAAGATCTGGTGAACGTACGACACTATCCGCCCCTGTCTATATCACATAATTTTTCAGCTCGTCGTTCGAAGTAAAATCAGCAAAACTAAGGAATAGTCCGGATATTGCGTCGTCTAACACATTTTGTATTTTCAAGAAAAAACTTAGGTAAGTGATATTAATCCCTAAACACCTGATCCCGATTTCCTCTCCTTGTTCTTTCCCAATCCTTTCATTGCTACAATGTTTATAATATTTATTTCGCTTTCATTTCTTTTGTTAATGTACATACCTATGTAATTTCGTCATGCTTTGTAATCTTGTCGGTTGGAAGAAATTTCCTAATGGCAATAATCCCGCCAGTGTGCATTGTTTAAATTTATTTCATGTACATAAAGGTATAAGGTATAAGTTTTTGGTGTTAAAATTGATCTAAGTTTTAATAACTTCTACATAGATTAATGCTGGATAGTCTTTTGTACTACTTAAAAACATAACAATATAATAAGGAATTGTAACTTAATCAGCCCACCTTAGATTTTATATAGTATTGAGACAAAGTTTTATGTATAGAACTTTTCAGTCTGTGGTGGAACAAAGTAAGTACCTAGGTACGTATGTCATTGGTTCATTAGTTCATACATCGTATATCACAATGTAATCTATCCTAACTAAAATTGATTAATTATTAATATCTGAACAATATCAATGAATATTCATTTGTTTCTATGACTGTACTTGTTACTGGTGAATCCCAATTCTTCAAACCACACGTCATAACCAAGTCTCGAAGACGTCTGACTTATCTTGAATAAATCTGCCGTTTTTGTTCAATATTTTGACACTCCCTAGGTTTTTGCTCTGACAGAAAAAGAACCCAAAGAAACGCTTCTGCAATTCATGAGCCTTTTGTGGAACAAAAAAACATTTTTTTTACCAATATACTACCGTTTTCAGTCGCATCAAAGGGACAAAAAGCGCCTGTCGAACAGTTCATGACAACTAACAAAAAATCAACAAAATCAGTGTAAGTAATTCGTTTTTGTTAGGTCATGATAAACAGTTTGTTTTTAGATGAATTGGAGTATTTTTTACTTGGCACACTAGGTTAAGGCCAACAGTCTGAAGAATCCACGATAGAATTGAGACACTGAATTGAAAACTAACGGAATTGGGCTGAAAACTAGGATACAGGGAAGACATCACCATAGTGACCGCCAATGTCAGGGGGATCTGACATAAGAAAAGTATTATGGATCGACGTATCTTTTAAGATAAACAATTATTTAATTTATTTTTGTTTCCGTTATATTTTATTCCAGTGACGAAATATTTCGGCCAACGATCCGAAAGCGCTATTCGTGCAGTTGAAATGATACCGCTAAGGAAAAATTTTGTAACTGGAACAAGACAAATGTATGACAGGATAAGAAATGAGGACACTAGGAATGAATGTAAGATGTGGCAGAGACAGAAAATGTTTTATTTTCCACTATGTAGGACCAATCTGTCAACAGTTATGCCTCTTGTGAGGGCAATATTTATGCTGAATTCAATTCAATTCAGCGAGTATCGCTTTAAGATAGATATCATTCTTAAAAAAATGCAGATATCTATTTACTAACAATGTGATTTACAGAGATATGTAATATTTTTACATATGTTACATATAGATACTTTCATTTAAATAATTTTTGTATAAGACTTATTTTGTTAAATATTTAACAAATCACACCAAGGGTGGCAACATTCAAGTTTGATTTGTCGTTCGATGTATTTTCAAAATATTTTATATTTTGTGTATTTCACATTTTTTAGATCTACCTGCGCCAATGTTTTATTATTTTTTGTTGAAATACACATCATATTTCAATTTTTAACCATTCAATAATTTACTTTATGGTAATATAGTCTTTGTTACGTTTGTAATTAAGTCTAAATTCACTAGAATATATTTTTGATGCGTATGTCTATTTCGCTTGGTTGTAGTCATGGAAAAACCTTCTTGGGATATCGTCCTAGAAAATTATTGAATAAATTAATATTTGAATATTAAATTATACCTATACGTGACATAATATGTGTACGCACAAAGGTGAACTCGGAATACGTAAGGTGCAAGTCAATAATGTACGCATTTATATTTATTTTTTACATGACCATATTTAGTGGTCATCCAATTAGGTGGTAGGTTCCTGCTTATAAACATAAAATTATTAGGTACGTTTTCCTATTTGGGGTACACATAACTGTAATTCAGGAAATTGAACTACTTTTTTCGTGTTCTATTTATCATAATTCTAATCTATTTTAATAGACGGCAACCCTAAACACCCTATTATATAATGAGTGTGATTCGTGCCAAAATTAAAGCAATGTTTCATCTATGTATAATGTATATGGTTGCATATTAATATCGTGTAGAATAAAAAATATATTTTTTTCAAATTAGTTAGGCAATTCACACAATATAGTATGATTTGTGCTATAATTGTATCTATTCATTAGAACACTCAAACTGAAATATAGACAAGACTATGAATAGTAGCAAATAAAAGAAAGTAACTTAACATTAAAAATAAACATAAAATGTCAAAAGGTACATTACAGAAGGATATTATTTTTAACAATAAATTTTATTAGCTTACGATACAAATTAATTTTTTTGAGAGCCAGGAGGCAAACAACATTGAAAAAGGTCTAGAGATTTCACTAAATTAGTTGTAAAGATTACCAATGGATTGGGCACGAAAAGAACAAATGATTATTTTTATTCTAATTTTGTTGGACGGGGAATTGAAGGAAAGGACATATTGACGGAAAGTTTGACGTTTGAGTTTTAGTAAAAGATCGTACTCATAAAAATTCAAAATTAATTATAAAATAAAATTAAAATGTATTGATTTGCTTAAGAACGTCATTTAATCAATTTTGGAAAAATAAATTGATCAAATTATTTCGATTATTGGTTGAACGTTTTTCTTTCATTTTGTTTTTGATGTTTTCGCAATTTCATTATTAAGTGTATGTCTATATCGAAATATCAATGGGTATCATCTAGAGAGTACAAAATTTAAAATTAAAATTTAAATAAATAAATATTATGACTTGATTCGCTTGTCTATTGTTGATTCGTTGACAAATCGTAGTATCTTAATTTAAATATGTATTTTGACAGATAAATCGGTCTCGAATAAAAACATCTGATAAAAAAATTAAATAGGCATTAAAACTAACGGTAAAAAATATAATTTCTACAAAAATGAGGAAAATTAATATAAAATTATAAATAAATCGGCAAAAAATAAATAGAATTGCAAATTGTTTTCGAAATAGTTTTAAATCAGACTTCCTCGAGTGATAAACAACCCATTTGGTGGAACACTGATTGGATTCCAAGATCACAGGGTTCGATTTCTGAAAAGTGCATTAAATGTTTGTTATATAGTTTAGGAGTAAATTGTCACCAAATTTAGCCAGGAAAAGTGAAATAATGATAATTATGTTTACAAATGTATTTATTTTTGACGCTGGGTAAAAATTAAATTGGATTTTATAATAAAACAATTGTTAGGTAGTTGGCATATACCCATCGAAATAGAGGAATCTAACAATAAATTAAGTTTATTCAAGTTTATTCACCTTGGTTAAGTTTAATTAGAAATGCATTTAAGTTTTTAGGATAAAATATAGTTAAGTTATTGATACTAGTAGTATTACCCATAGGACATCCTAAAACAGGTTCATCTAGTTGGACGTCCAATGAGACAAAATAAAAATTAAAACAGCGGAGAATAATGAAAAAAAAAATATGTACAACTTTTAATTGTAACCTATCATTAAATTTACGATAAACTATAATGATGAGTGTAATTTATAAATTTAATTTCTTTTGTTATAGATACTTAACGCTGTATTATGTATAATGTCACTATGTATCGTAAATAAATAAATGCATAGAGAAATAGTGACAGTTTATGATGGGGAAAGTGGTAACAAGTGTGTGTAGGTAGTGAATTTAAAGATCAACGGTTACAATTTATATCGGAAAAAAATCATGAGAAATAGTGACAGTAAATAAAAAAAAATGACAATCATTTTTATGAGTTTTGATTCTTCAAACGAATTTATGATTTTTGAATCATTATTTTTTTACCATTTTTCTGTCTGTGTACCTTTAAATAAATCTGTATCGATTTGGCCAAAAAACTAAATGAATATTTTAGCAGTTCGATACAAACACATCCATCTCAAGGAGCGCAGAAGCTGCGACCGATATCCCAAACCAGATTTGATGTAATCAATACACAATGATTCGGTTTGATAGATTCAATCAGCCACGATGACTGGACAAACCACGACTATTGATAATATCGTTTTACCCTCCCTGCTTCGGGTCCATGGCTGTCATCTTTGCTTACTGTTATGGCTATGGATATAAAGTAAAAATAATCAAAAAATCAATCTGTTTACAATTCTGAATATTTGATTTTTCAACTACATATTTCGTCTTAAAAGGACATTATCAAGGCAATAGACAAAACTGAATATCAGAAAATAGATTAGACTTTATAAAGTGGAAATGGGCTGGACATACGGTCAGACATGATGACACCAGATGGGCATATCGAATACTTCATTGGACGCTATGGACAGACAAGAACAGCGTTGGTATATACCTACGTCCTAAAATATGGTCTGACAATATTGTCCAGTAGGCAGGTAGAACTTGGATATGGAAGGAACAAGATAGGAACGATTGCAATCAGACTTTATCCAGCAGTAGAGAGGAAGAAGGGTAAGGAAGAAGAATAATGTTTCAAAATTATGGTACAGAAAAACGATGTCACATAACGCCTCTCCGAAATAAATCGCACTGGTTCAAATGAATTTACAACAAAAATTGTCTGACGCTGGTCAATTCTTTGAACAGTTTATACATTCAAGAACTGTGTCGGAATATAGTAGGTACTCTGGGAGGTTTCTTACACTCATATCATCTGGATCATCAAAGAACGAGGAGTTGGACAGATTCTACACAGCTGCTTCTTATACCTTCAGTTACCAAATTGTGTATAGTGAGAAACTGAGTAGAAAACAAATGATGTTGTCTAGTATAAAATGTTACTACAGAGTGGCATTTTTATAATATCACCGATCTGATCACATCATCAGATAATTTATTTAATATAATAAACACATTAGATATTTTATGAAGTTTAACAATGTCAATGCCTTCAAAATTGAAAATAAAAATAAAAATTGGAAATACAGATGTATTTGACGGAATTCTGTTCCGAGTGAGCATTTTGTGTAACTACTATGGAGTCAAGAAAAGGCTCACTTAGTAACTTGTCATTTATACTAACGTTCTGTAAAATAATACGCAGAATTTTCGTTTCCTATAGAATAGGTCTTGACAGGATTCAAACATTAATTATACCGCTAGTTTTAACTAATCATCTATCGTAGAAATCGCTCAGCCATCGCGACCCGTCAACATACAATAATTTTTGCAAAAGTTCTATACCGTTCGAGTGATTCATTTTATACTTCTTTTTCCGTTAGACATCGTATTATTTTCACGAGAAATGCAAATATTATTAAATCGTTCCCGCCAAAAATAGCCGAGATGCATATTCACACGGTGGCCGAGAGGGGCCGACAGCTGACGGAAACTGCCGAATCTATTTCGTAACTCATGACGTAACCTATATGTATGTATATAATATGTAATCAGTGATACATCTGGACAATGTGCAAAATTTATTTGCGAATTAATGTCGTTGTACTGTTAGTGTAACATCTCCAATATGCAAAAGTTGAACAAATATATCTCTTGTTATATTATTTATCAACATTTATTCTTATTGATAGGTTGGTAATACAGGAGCTCTCAAAGAGATAAATCAAATTTATTTTTTTATTTATTTAATATTTGGTATATGGTTAAAACACAATACCCATAAACTTGATATCAAAATTATTTTGTTAATAACATTCGACAAAAATATATTTATTAAAAAGAAAAAAAAACAAAAAGCTAGGCAAGACATAAGTAGAAAAATATAATGGAATTATAATACCTAGTCTTTTGGCATATATGATATATACATACATACCATCACACCGTTTCCTTATTAAGGTAGACACAGGGAATCCAACGCCAGACAGTTCTATCTTAAGTACATGTTTTGCCTCGTTTACATACATGCATCGCGTCATACATGCTCTCCCATTTTTCATATAATTCGTTTCAACCTTGTAAACTTTCTTCTCCAGGCGTTCATCGCTCATTCTCTCATCATGCCCGAACCATCACAAAGCGTTTATTTTCATTCTACTCACAAAATCTCTTACATTATCTTCTAATATGTTCTATTTTATAAAATTACGCACACCTGTCGTTGCATGTTTTCTCCACATTATGGGATATGCCGTGATGGTATGATTGAATGAAGTATTATATTTATTGCGCTTATATAATGGTGAAAAATAATTAATAATAAATCATTATACTTAAATCAGTATAAAACCTAGTATAAATCAGTATAAAAACTAGTATGAATCAGTATAAAACCTCGTATAAATCAGTGTAAAACATAGAATAAATCTGTATAAAACCTAGTATGAATCAGTATAACTAGTAAATATATAAGTATAACTATAACTAGTATAAACCAGTATAAATCAGTATAAAAACTAGTATGAATCAGTATAACTAGTACCTATAGGTAAATCAGTATAAAACCTAGTATAAATCAGTATAAAAACTAGTATGAATCAGTATAAAACCTAGTATGAATCAGTATAACTAGTAAATATAGGTAAATCAGTATAAAACCTAGTATAAATCAGTATAAAACCTAGTATAAATCAGTATAAATCAGTATAAAAACTAGTATAAAACCTAGTATGAATCAGTATAAAAACTAGTATGAATCAGTATAACTAGTACCTATAGGTAAATCAGTATAAAACCTAGTATAAATCAGTATAAAACCTAGTAAAAATCAGTATAAAACCTAGTATAAATCTGTATAAAACCTAGTATGAAGCAGTATAAAACCTAGTAGGTATAAATCAGTATTAAACCTAGTAAAAATCAGTATAAAACCTAGTATAAATCAGTATAAAACATAGTAAAAATCAGTATAAAACCTAGTATTAATCAGTATAAAACCTAGTAAAAATCAGTATTAAACCTAGTATGAATCAGTATAAAACCTAGTATAAATCTGTATAAAACCTAGTACGAATCAGCACAAAACCTAGTATAAATCTGTATAAAACCTAGTATGAATCAGTGTAACCTAGTATAAATCAGTATAAAACCTAGTACGAATCAGCACAAAACCTAGTATAAATCAGCTTACAGCCAGTAACAGCAACTAATGTTATGTTTCTCCTAGATAATAATATGAACCTATGATATAAATCAAATCTGTCCCTCTATATCAGCGGTCGGGGAACTTTTTTAACCACTACCCTAAAATATTTTTGCGTAAGTCGATATTACCCCTTCCCCCCATTTTGGAAAGAAGACAATCAATGTATATTTAAATAAACATTATTTATTGAATTCATTTACACGGAAAATAAAATAAGTTACATGAAAATAGTAAGCATGTAATAGACAAACAAAATAAAATTCTCAAATTGGATCAAACAAAAATTCATTTTTACCCCATTTGGGGCAATTTACCCCCGGTTCCCCTACCGCTGCTCTATATGAATGTTTATGTTTAATTAAAAAATAAACTAGCACATACAATTAGAAATATTGCAAATTGTATGTATTAAAATGGTTAATATTCAAAATTTCTTCTTCTACTTCTTGTGCCGCTCCTATAAATGTTGGCGACCATTACACCAAACTCATTCCGATCATGCGCCAACCTAATTAATGACCGCCACATCCGGAATCCAGAACCACTGCCTCAGAGATTTCTAAGCCACGATATTTTTTTAAGTGCGTCTTCCCTCTATATATCCCTACGTTGTAGAAGGGCATATCTATCACCACGGAATATGTGGTCAAAGTATGCGCGAGGCTTTGCGTCTTTTCTCAGTGGCCACTAATAAAGTTTAATTAAGTAAAAATATTCAATTGTAGATAGGATATTTTATGTTCAGCGGCAAATGATGGTAATGTACTATTTACGAACGTAAATTAACGAATAAAACATAAGTTGTATCTACATAAGACAAATTATAAACCATCACGTCCTGTCTCTATAGCAAAGAGATCAAACAATAATTGTATCTTCAATAGTATCTTATTTGATAATACAGTTTTGTTTATTAAAATATTTTTTATCTACACGGCAGTTTTCGCCTTAAATTTACATATAAAAAAAACATTAATTTGTTGATACGTAATATATGAGTGACTCATGATAATTTTTCGCATAAATAAACAGACAATTTAATTTTACTTCTATTGTAAATATGATTCACAATTAATCGACTATTAAAATGTCAATTTCACAAACGTGACACGGAGAATCTCGAGACTTTGAATTTAAATTTAACGTTTTATAATAAGTGGGCAATAAAAGTTAAATTGTAATTTATGGCCGGTTCGTTCGTTTCTAAATAAAAAATATGAAAAAAAAAATACTGCGAATATTTTTATTTGGGTCAAAAATGTTTAGGCATGCGATCAAAAAGAAAAGATGAAAAAAAAACGAGTCGATTGATTTTAAATTTGAAATAAAGCCAATTTGCAATTTACATAATTAACCACTGAATGTTGTATTATATCGGCATTATTGCTTCGTATATTATTATACATAATAATTTATTTTTAATATATTAATCTAATGTTTATTTCGGTATAGGTACCCACGAATAGAGAAATTTTAATGGAAACACAGGGGGGTAATAAAGAGTAATAAAGAAGTTAAAAAACGGCGATTTTGTGTTTAACACCATTCAAAGTCCTCAATCCAGATGTGTTTTGATTTAGTTAAATATAAATATTCGGTACAGCACAAGCATTTTCAACGTGGATTGCAAAAGTGCAATGGTCAGGTTTAATTTTAATTCACCCCCTGCAAGGGATGCAAGGAAGTATCTTGGAAATATTTTCAGAATTAACTATGTAACACGTCCTGAACAATTGTATTTATTATACAACAATTCGTTGATCTGAGGCACCGCCTTAGAATAGTGCTTCGACTTTTTTTTTATTATCGCTTTCGGGTGTCCCGTACGAGCAGGGTAATTTATTTATTTATTTAATATTGCTTCTCGGGCAACTAACAGGTAGGTACTATGTCAAATATTAATTTAACACGCACCCAATAAATAGTGGCCACATTCTGGAGACCTACGGTTTTAATTGTCTCACAGATCCAAGCTGAAAACACAAATAAAAACTGTGTCTTCACCGGGGATCGAACCCGGGACCTTTGGCTCAGCAGTCAGATATCTAACCAACTTAGCCACGAAGGCCGGCATAGTAATTATAATAAAATAAAATACAATAGGCAACAATAATATCTCACATAACATTGAGAACACCCATTTTGAATGCTGCCTTTTTAGGTGATACGAGACTGGTGTGTGATGATACACGCATATGTCGTGCTTTATTTTATAAGATAATGGACACCTGCAGACCTGTCGCTGGTTACCCCACATTGTGGGATATGCCGTGACGGTTTGTATGTATGTGTAATTATTTTAAGTAATTGTCCTAACTTTAACTGCGAATTAGTTATTTTATTCGCCTGATTTCAAAGTAGCTGTTAATTTCCTTAGAATTTGTCATTTGTCCTGAGGAAGAAGCAGTCGCTTTTATATTCTTGGTTTAAACAAGTTCAATTATTGTAATAAATATAAATGTAATGAATTATCAATACAATAACTATTGTTGGCCTTCGTGGCTAAGTTGCCAAGATATTTGACTCCAAAGCCAAAGGTCCCGGATTCGATCCCCGGTGGAGACACAGTTTTTATTTATGCATTCAGTCTGGATCTGTGAGACGATAAATGGTCCCCATAATGTGGCAACTTGTTATTGAATGCGTCTAAAAATCCATATTTGACATAGTAGGTAGGTAGGTACCTGTTAGTTGCCCAATAAGTAATACAATACTATGTATATACTGAGATAACTACCATAACCATGTACCTATGTATATGACATGTATGTCAAGTAAAAAGAATCTGGCGTTTGGTTATCACTGCCTACCTAAATAGGGAAATGGCTTGATGGAATGGAATGGCATGATCTTCCTGCAATCAGTATTTCTTATATATTCTTTTTTTCGGAAGAGTTTAAAAAAAATACTAAGTAGAATTAAAAAAAAACATCCTTGATAGAACATTCATTGAAATAAATAAATAAAACCACGTCAAACGTCTTTGCTGACGGTCCATTCAGACGTTTCAAACCAGTGTTCAATACTCATCTTCAGGGGCTGCCAGAGTTCTATACTCGAGGGGTGAGAGAAAAGGATGGACTACCAGATTTGCATACGGCACCTCTCTCTCTATTCATCAGCCCTTCATTTTTAAACGGCCTCTCTCGATGAGATTTTTTTTAATAAGTGGACAGGAGTAATTTGAATCGTCCGTCCCTTTCGGGTTCGTTTGAATGTGGGTAGGTATGAGACGGATGGAAATAGAACGAGGTGTGTATTGTTGAGTAAGTATCACGGGAGAATATCAATGGGGAGAGATGTCTACTACTCTTTTTTTTGTATTGGTGTTGCTAGGTGGTCGGTTACATCTCATTGTTGCCATACGAAAAAGTTTTGTCGGCTTCAAAATCGATAATTACCCGCGGCACAGATGTAGGTAAATGAATAATGAATGATTGCGAATTTAATTCCTGAAAATTATGGGAACGAGCTAAGCAGTCAGTGGTAGCCATGAGGTTATAATTTATTTAATATTTGAATTGAATTTTGCTCCGAGTGACATGTTCATATTTCCTGAATGCACAAAAAATACTGTTGTTGAGTAGTGGCAGTAGGTACCTACCTAGAGTGTCCGTGCCGTGACAGAGTAGACAGTCCACCAATAGTCATCTATTAGCAAAATGACGATCTCCATGACGATAATCCATGCCACTGAAGACCATTTTAAATGTATCAAAGTTATGGGGCTGAAGTTTTGTACGTTCTAATGGAATGAACTAACGGATCAATGGCCAGGATACAATAGAGATAATCCAAGGAAAAAATATTTATTTATTCAATGTATTTTATTTGTAGATTTAATTGATTATTTATTTATTTATTATTTACCAGTTTGTTTAATTATTTACTTATTTATGCATTAATGAACGGTAAAATTAACGGAAATGGGTCTTGAGTTTGAGATGGGTCGATGGCAGTGCGGTTAGCGCGCTGGGTTAGTAATCCAGTGATCGCGAGTTCGAATCCTGCCTCGACCGATTTCGTTCACCTATAGAACAAGCATTTATTTGCTTATTTTAGGGTAAGTAGGAAGATGTATATGTACTTGTTTAACAAGGACATATTCATTTTTTTATTAAAAAAAAAAAATTGAGAATCATCTGCACATACATAAAGTAAACCTCGTTAATATAATCACGGTATACTCCACCATGAAGGGTAACCAGCGACAGGTTTGCGGATTCGTATAACCTAATAAAATAAAGCATGATACATGCGTGTATCCCCACACACACTTTTTTATTTACGTACTTAATTACGTCTTGCTTACGTACTTCTGTCCTACCTTCCTTCCTTTTCTGGATATACGACAACCACAACGACAACTGTAGGTACATTAGATCGACCATATACTTTTTTAAACGAATCAAAATTAATGGAAATAAAAAAAGGACACAAGGACATTGGGTTCCGAATATGAATACTAAATTGAGGCATGGATTTTTTTTATATATTGCACCTCGCATACTCCCATCGACTCTTGAAAGCTTGCATTGACAAACTGTTTATACACCAAAAATAATTGTTCCTAATGTTTAATTTTATAAATCAACAAATAATTAAAAAAAAAATAATAAAAATGTTATGAACAATTTGGCCACTTGAATTAGGTAGACTTTTGAAAGAAATCAATGTTTCAACAATAATAATATCTATATTTTTATTGACAAACTTTTTAACATCTCAATACGAAGTTGGGATATTATAGAAGAACCGGGAACTCGAGGCACCTACAGGGCATACGACCTGTCATCGGCTGGCTTACGTGATCACTTTATGCGCTTGCGCAACGTTCACCAATTACATATGCCTTCTTATTGGGTTACCTTATCAATGTAATTTTTGAAATTCAATGCAATTTAAAAAAAAAATATTCGAATAATAATATAACTCTTATCTTTATTCTGCATATTATATTTTTATAACTTATGTCTTTTTATTGCATATTATATTTAAATAGCTTGTGCCTATCTTCTGCATATTTTATTTTTAGAACACTTGTCTTTTTTTCTGTTCTGCATATTATATTTTTGATTGGTATTATTTTTTTAATATTGTTATTTTTTCCTTCTTCTTTTTATTAAGGAATGTTGACCTGTTTGTGTCCTGCGTCAGTTTCCCTCCTGTGACGTGGACTGCTAGCTGTACTTCCATATCTTGGGAGGACGTCTTGGAGATCTGCTTTCTCGAGGAACATTATTCCTTTGGCAACATTGACGGTTCTTGAGTCTGTAATTCTTGACACGTGTTTGTTCAGAACATTCTTCCCTGTTGACCCCATCTAAAGATATCCTCAACTTCGCACAGTCTTCGGATCTCAATGTTTCGTACACATCACGAAGAGGTTTTCCAGCGATCCTTCTGAGTACTTTCGTTTCGCTGATTCGAAGGAGGTTTTTGGTGCAGACAGTGATTTTTTTTTATTTAATACGTATTTGAAATACATAATGTTTTTAAAAAAAAAAAAAAATATATATATATATATATATATATATATATATATATATATATATATATATATATATATATATATATATATATATATATATATATATATATATATATATATATATATATATATATATATATATATATATATATATATGTATATATATATATATATATATATATATATATATATATATATATATATATATATATATATATATATATATATATATATATATATATATATATATATATATATATATATATATATATATATATATATATATATATATATATATATATATATATATATATATATATATATATATATATATATATATATATATATATATATATATATATATATATATATATATATATATATATATATATATATATATATATATATATATATATATATATATATATATATATATATATATATATATATATATATATATATATATATATATATATATATATATATATATATATATATATATATATATATATATATATATATATATATATATATAAGGCTGACAGGAATGGAAAAAGAGGTTGGGGGCGCCCAAGAAAAGGATGGCACGACCATGTGAACGATATTCTGAAAGAAGGAAATGTTAGAAGTCTGAACAATAGAAGAACATGCTTGAGACGTAGCATGAATGTTGACGAGGCGGTGAATGTATGTCAAGATAGAATAGTGTGGCGTTTTGTTCTCTCTGCCTACCCCGCGAGGGACATGGCGTGATGGTATGTATGTATGTATGTATGTATAATGTTTTTTTTATTTATTAAATGTAATAACTCAACAATTATAATAGTTTGTTGAGTTAGTTTCTTTGAAGAAGAAGAAACTAACTCAACAAACTTTACAGGTAGATGCTTCGAAATACTAATGATGCTTCGACTGTCTAGTGACGCAAATATCTATAAAATATTTTCTTTGCAATTTTATGATCTAAATAAAAATAAATAGAATATTTTTATGATTGCCTAATATAACGCATGCATTGGATTTATATCCCTTTTGGGAGTCAATGGTATTTTGAGAGAATTCAATAGTACCTAAAGGCTTAATTGGTGAACATTGCACAAGCGCTTAAAGTGATCATGTAAACTAGCCGATGACAAGCCGTAAGCCCTGTAGGTGTCATGGTTTCCCAGTTCTCCTACAAAATTCCAAATTCTATTGATATATTCATTTGTCAAAAAATAAATAAATATTATAAATTTATGCTGAGGTACGGGTTTAGAATATTGTGCTTCCGCTCTGTTCGATTTTGATCGTTTTTGGGTGTCTCGTTAGAACCGGGTAATAGAAAATCTTCTTCATCCATCTCTCCATTGCTGGATGTACATATGTAGGACTCTTCTGAGTACTGCCACTCGTTTAAATATTTTGGGCCTGTACCTATCTACTTTCAGCAACGGGGCCCACCTTTTCTGAGGCTTAATGCCAAAAACCAGCTAACTAACCGTGTACTTGCATTTAAAACAAAAATACAACAGGTAAATACGACTATAGTTCAGAATCTCACACCGACATTAGAATGGTCAGCCTCAAGGATTCTGGGGAAGGCAAACAATCGAATCTGGAAAAAAGAACAGAAATTAAAATAGCGACATTTTATAGAAAATACAAGATAAAAGCGAAATAAGTATTTCAATCACATTTTGACAGCTTTCTAAAACGACAACGAGTAAAAATGTACTTAGGCTTGTGTGTATATAACAATCTCCAAGTTTACACTTTTAGGTGAGGTTATAAATATACGTATGAATTATGTATGTAGGTACAGAAAATATACTATACAAAGTTAATCGCGTTCGAATTATAAATTCGTCTGGCATTTAGGGATACAGCATGCTAAGGGAGTGGGGGTTAAACTAATGTTGCCACAATCAAAATCACATATTCCCTAATTTCATTGTCGATTATCTGACTATTTTTTGTACAGCCGGATCCGATAGTGGCGAAATGTCTCAACGTATAACACATTTATAGTGATATATATTACATATAACACAACCAGTGATATATGTAATACACACGCATAACGCAACTCGTGATATATGTAATACACACGAAATAATTCGCCCCAATTCCTGACGGATCGATATTTTTGTCTTGTTGGCGACCCTGACCTTGCCGAGACTAACTAAATATAGGCCGTGCTTTATTCTTTAGAACTGTAATACCTACTCTCCGATATAAATATTACTTATGTTGGTACTTCTCTCAGATCATGTTTTATTAGAGCGATCCAGAGATTAACGTCATTATAATGGCGGATTTGCGATTTCACAAATAATTCGCAAGTGATGTAACAAATTTCGTTTAGAAATATTACGTGGCGTTTGTTATATGTGAAAATATTAATAGTTATCACGCTTTTTAAGAAAATTATCTCTCCGAAACTCTTCATAAATATGTATAGTAAATATTGTAAATTATTGGTGAAATTGATTAATATGCCAAAACCATTCCAGGGTATTTGCTTTCATTCCTATTATAAAATAATTCTTATTTTTTTATAGTCATGGGTAATTTTGAATACGAGAGAACGAAAGAGGAACCCTTCAAATCTCTCCGTAGAAGTGCATAAATTAAAAAAAATATATATCGCATTGTTTTTCACGGATTATTGAGTTCATAACCGATATATTTTTTTTAAATAAAAATTAATATATCTTTGTTAAACAACAAGTACATATACATCTTCCTACGTTCCCTAAAATAAGCAAATAAATGCTTGTGCTATAGGTGAACGAAATCGGTCGAGGCAGGATTCGAACTCGCGATCACTGGATTACTAGCCCAGCGAGCTGACCGCTCTGCCATCGACCCATCTAAGTCATCCTTTGCATAATGTTGCCAGATTTCGGGAAAACATATTTTTTTTATGACGATAAATTTCATAAAAATAACGATTACCTACCTATTTTTTTATATTTTTATTTTTTTTCAATTCGATTTATTAATGTAGAATTTATTTAATTTCATGTGTTGCAAATTTAAATTCATAATATTCTATTCGTTTCTTACGCCCCTTTTTTATTTCTATCGTACATTGTTACGTCATAGTGTTACTTTTGATAATTACATTTCTACAACTTTGATGTGTCGTTTGCCATTATGAATGAAAAAAAAATGTTAATTACAAATGAATGGAATTGATTTGAATGCAATTGTAGTGCCTACTTTGACGTATGCCAGTAAAACATGGACCTGGCAAAATACACATGAAAGTAGAATAAATGCTGTAGAAATGAGGTCACTATGAATATTTTATTATAGAACAATATATGATAGAATTAAAAACGAGGACATAAGCAGAGAATGAAAGGTAAAGAAGGATACTATAAGAAAAAAAGAAAGTGCATTCCTTGAGGTGGTTTGGGAATATTGAAAGAATGAACGACTGACCAAAAAAATATACATGGGTATACTCGAAAGAGATTAAGTGAATAGCAGGGGCCGCCCCAGAAATGGATGGCATGACCATGTGAATGATATTTTTAAAGTAGGAAACATAAAAAATCTTGAACAATCGACGAGCATGTGAGACAAATATAGGAGTAAGGCTCTAGGTTCTCTCTGCTTACCCCGTAAGGGACATGGCGTGATGGTATCTATGAATGTCAATTGTGGGTACCTTTTTATGATTATATTCATAGAAATATAGCGAAGAGTTTACGATAACATTACCAAGTGTGGCATCCGGTGCTATAAGCTTTGCTTAAGATATTAAAAAAAAATCTTATCGGCTATCGAATATTTTTTTTTCAATTGCATATACGCAAATGATTTTTTTTACATGTCGGTAGTCAAATGATATTTTTATTGAAAAACTTAAAAGGCATAATTGGTGAACATTGCGCAAGCGCATAAAGTGATCACGTAAACCAGACAGGTCGTAAGCCCTGTAGGTACCTCGAGTTTCTGGTTCTTCTATAATATCCGTACTTCGTCTCTATTGAGATGTTAAAAAAGCTTATCGGCTATCTTATGTACACGAGTAAGATTCGAACACCGGCATTTCACTTTCAGTATTTATTGTTACAAATTCTTTCTACACTAACGCAATAAATATTTTTATTACACTTCATAAAAATAAAAAAAAGCTTGTGCTAGTGACCCTGAAACGAAAGGGACATCTTAGAAGTATATAATTTAGGGTAGGTACTCTTCCTTATCGTCTTTTAGTACCCCACTTTTACTGCAATAAACGAGTTAGGTAGTATTTTTCTGAAGGACGTTTTTTTATATTTTTACTGAGACAGATATTGTTTTCGTACGTCATTTGGTTACAGAAAGAGTTCATTCTCAGGTACTCCATAAATGATTTTAAATAAATTAGATTTTTTTTTTCGACGTCTTCCAAATCTGAGGATTTACCTACGTGTTAAATCAGGGTTCTTTGATTAATTAATCGAATGGTTTAACTGCACAGTCACTGACAAAATCAGAAAAGTTAGTTTTCTGCCTATTTCTTCATTGTTGTTTAGTTTAGGGAATGAATGAAGATGTGTATGTACTTGTTTCAAGAATATATTCATTTTTTAAATTATTTTCTTCGCTTATCTCTACATTTTCTTTGTTTATTAAAAAAATGGTCGCTTCTCGACTCTTACTCTTTTATTAACACAGCAGCTCGAATCTTCTGAATTCAGTGTTTCCACTTTCTTTAAATCCAGGTCTTTTTAAGATACATATACCTACATATTTTCCTGAGCAGATTGCGAACCCTCGTACCATGTAGCCATGTTATAATAATCTTTCGTATAAAAAAACCGACTTCAACATTAATTAAGTATTTATTTATTTTGCACACATTTCATAATAATTGCACAAGGGCGATCTTCCAACCAACCATATGACTGTATGTTAAGATAGAAAAATGTATTGTTCGGTTCTCTCTGCCTTCTCTATGAGGGACATGGCGTGATGGTATGTGTGCATTATCATCATCATCATCAGCCTGTGTATGCCCACTGCAGGACATAGGCCTCCCCGCTCCTTCTCCACTCATCCCGTTCCTGTGCGACTCCCATCCACTGTGGTCCAACAAATCTTTTAATGTCGTCCATCCATCTATTAGGTGGTCGCCCTTGTGGTCTCTTGTCGCCTCTCGGTCTTCACTCCACCAGTCTATTCATCCATCTATTGTCGGTCATTCTTGATATTATGTGTCCTGCCCATCTCCACTTCTGCATGGCTATTCTCTCAACCACATCGGACAGTTTGGTCTGACTGCGTATCCAGTCATTCCTCTTCCTGTCTTCTAGTTTTATGGCCAACATTATTCTTTCCATTTTTCTTTGAGCTACACGCAGCTTGTTGGCAGACAATTTGGCTAAGGTCGTTGTTTCTATGCCATAAGTGAATACTCGCAAAATGCACTGCTCAAACATCCTTGACTTCAGGGAATTCGGTAAATGTGTGTATATAGTAATAAAACCTTTCATACAATTCGCCCATGTAAATACGCAAATCCTTCGCCAATTGACGAGTTTCATGATTTCCATCATCAAACCTCTAGGCCATGTTCAGATGGCACCACCCCAGAAGTAAACCCTTTCAAATTAAAAAGGAATCATGGTATTCGGACGACGTGGTAAAGAATTATTATTGATTGCAGACGACTTTGCAAATTGAAGAGTTTGATATTTTTCCTCGTGAGTTCCATCATCAGAACTCGATGAAATTCATATGGGTGATCATCTCTGAAGCACTCTCATCCAATTAAAAAAGAAACCATTTAAATCGGACAATTTTGTAAAGAGTTCTTTTCGCTGAAGTGTAAATTGGAAAGTTTGATGAATTTCTCATGGGTCCCATGATCATATCTTGACCAAGTTGAAATGGGACCAATCGGAAGATACCCCCTTTCTAATGAAAAAAGAATCAGCGAAATCGGTCAGCGTGGTAAAAAGAAATCGCTGAACATACATAAAAAAATTGATATACCCCTCTGATTTTAGAAGTCGGTTATCAAATGAATATTATTACCTATAGGAATTTCGTCATATATTTCCAAATCCAAGCAAAAATACTTGATTAGATTTAATTTTTTGATCGAAAGTTCTTGATGGAATTCCATTAAAATTTTTAGTAAACATTAAAAATTAAAATCGTTATTAACTTAATTCCAATGTTTATTGTTGTTTAATGTAATATTTACATACCTACACTGTTTAATAAACAGTGGAATTAAGCTATGAAAGTGAATGCTTTAAGGTGGTTTGGACATATAGAAAGAATGAACGATGAACGACTGACCAAAAAAATATACATGGGTGCTAGAGATGGAGTGAATAGCAGAGGTCGCCCCAGAAAGGGATGGCATGACCATGTGAATGATATTTTGAAAGAAGGAAACATAAAAAGTTAGAACAATCGACGAGCATGTATGAGACGATGCATGGATGTAAAGGAAGCCAGAAATGTGTGCAAATATAGAGAAGTATGGCGCTCGGTTCTCTCTGTTTACCCCGTAAGGGACATGGCGTGATGGTATGTATGTATGTATGTATAGAATTAATGTTTATGAAAAATTATAAGAAAAAAAAACAAAAATACTTGTGTTGTAGGGAACGAAAACACACTTTAAAAACGAATATTCCAGTTTGAATTGTTTTATAAATCTGATCTGCGCTAATTTAGTGTCTTGCTGTATAAATATTATTAAATCGTGCGATTATTCCATATTTTTTATAACCGTTTTATTACTACGTTTCAATTTGATGATAATTAATCATTAAACGCGTCTACCACTAGTTGATATGTATATTTGTCTACCTTCATGTTGTTTACAGATATATTTATAAATCAAATAACTAACAATGAGAAAAACTCGTTAATTTTATATGTTTTATAAGTACATATTTACTATTAAAATATACAATTATTAAATTCAAACCCCTTTACGGGATAGTGTGAAAGAAATCAACACTTAGCTCTTCTATCACGCCAATCTTTATTCGCCTCATTTAAACTCATCCACCGTATCTCAAACAACCAACTAACAACGTGTTGATTGATTACTTTGCAAATACTTCCAGATTGTCTTCCAGGTATGCGTGTTTATGATAAAATATTTTAATTTTACTAAAGGCTTCATTGTGTAATGATTAGCCTGAAAAATATAAATGTACCTACACTTCTCAGTTATGTTTTCATTAATGGAATACATGAAATAAAATTATCGTGAAAGTCTTGTAATGTACATAGGTATGAGGATGGAATATCACGCAATCTTACTAGGAGGCTAGGAGAGTCCACAGCATTTCGTGCAATAAATTTGTAATCATTTACACACGCCACTCAACCAAGTGATCATCTGGACCATAAAGCTCTTTGTCCATGTCTATTATCAAAGACATGAAGAATGAAGAAAATTTTCTCTTCACCTATGAAAAATATACACTGATGTAAACACATGCTGTTCTACTATTTGTAAAAACTTAACATTGCAAGAAATAATTAATCACAGAAAAAAAAGTTATTTATCTTTCATAAACATAAATTACCTTACTAAACATCTTCAAGAAAAGGCTAAAGTAAAAATATTTATCTGACAACACCTGATTACATCTTCCTCTCCTCTTCCTTTCCTTATCCTTTAGTTTTCCTATCATTGCTATGAATTGTTCTTATATGGTATCTTCTTTGTTTTTTTTTACTTTTCTTCCGCAATCTTTATTTATTTTGTAATGTGATTAACATAATGCCATAGTACACATTGTTTTGTATACTTAACATTTACTCTGGTTGGTTGGAAGAAATTGCCATTAGGCAATAAGCCCGCCAGTGTACTAATTAAATGTACAAGAAGATTCAAATAAATAATAAATAAATAAATAAAATGAATTACTTCAAATTCAATTTTTTCTTCAATTAGGTACCTACTTACTTAAAATTTAATAATCTATTTTTATAATTTTTAGACAAACAAGTGTACAGAGTTATCAACCGCGTTAAGCAACAAATAAATAAGTTAAAACTAAAATAAATAATTTATAACTTACGAATTCAACTATCCGATTAAATTGCATAGTATGAAGACTGTCGGCCCGATTCCCTTAGGAGAGAAACAGTTTTTATGTATTATTTTTCAGTCTGTATCCGACAGATGATAAATATCAACAATTGTCGGTTAGATATCTGACTGCTGAGCCAAAGGTCCCGGGTACGATTCCCGGTGGAGACTCAGTTTTTTA